>ML377854.1:22319-73727 GCA_005239525.1 Nicotiana knightiana | reverse complement strand
ATGAAAGTGTGAACTAACACCTCGTTTGACTGATTGTGATGAGGGCAGTCTCTGAGTAGTCCCTTGAACCTTTCCCATGCTGAATATAAAGATTCACCCGTTTTCTGTCGAAAGGAGACTATCTCACTCCTGATCTTTGCAGTCTTTCCTGAAGGAAAGAACCTTGCCAGAAATTTTCTCGCCAAATCGTTCCATGTTGTAATGGAATTAGCTGGTTCTGCCTTCAGCCATCACTTTGCTTCGCCCAATAGAGAGAATGGTAAAAGCGTGAGCCTCACATAATCTGGTGTGACCCCATTAGTGATATAAGTATCACTGATTTCCAAGAAATTTAGAATGTGCTGTTGTGGATCCTCGTGTGGAAGACCCATAAACTGCCCGTTTGCATGAAGTAGCTGGATCATGCCNTAACATTAGCAATACTGGGCATTGCCACCTCCTGAACAGCCATGTGTTGTTCCTCTGCCATGTTCACAGGAAATCGGATGAAGTCCTGAATATTGTCTGTATCTCTTTCTTCTCGCAACCTCCTGTGAAATGTTCTCTCAAGTTCGCGGTCAAAGCCGTCAAGCCTGTCCTGGCTTCTGACCCTACGCATTTAATCGATGTTCCTGAGATTAGAGAAAAAATCACATGACGTCAAACTCAATGAAATAAACAATTAAAGCAAGTAACTAGAAAGTAGTCTATATTCAAGTCCCCGGCAACGTCGCCAAAAACTTGTTGGTCCCAAACGCACACGCAAGTATACATGGTCATAGCAAGTAATATAATGTTAAATTAAATGTCGAACCCACAGGGACTTGCGTAACCTACTTGCTGAATCACTCTAATTTTTATTTAATCTAGCCAAAATAAAATCCAGAGATGTAACTAATTTATACTACGATTCTATTNCCTATTCTCAATAGATTAACGCCTATATTCCTATGAAATTAATCTATTAGAACGCACTAAGATTACGATGTTTAATTAAGCACGGTGACTAGGTATATTCCTATCCTAACCACAAATCCGCTCCCCTGAAGGGTTATGATCGCGCTCTCTTTAATTCTTCTCAAATCTATATACGGCTTTCCCAAGCATAACATAAGTAGTATATAGAACCAAATTGATGGCCAGACAATTAAGGNGGCTAAACCACAACCCCAGAACAATGGGTGTTTAGCCACTCATGCTAGAATCAAACAATTGCATAAGTGTTGCATAAATTGAAAATACTAGAATAAGATGAAGAAAACTGAGAAATCCTTTGCTTCGTAATGATCCCGTGTGTATCTTCTCTCCAAAAATGGCATCCTCTCCTCAAAGTTGTGTTTTTGGGTCTATTTATATGTTTGGGACAAACCCTAAACGTGTGTGAGACTTCTATTCAAATCGGGAAACACTTAAAACCTTCAAAACTCGGATTTGACCGGACCAGGGACCAGGCTTTATGGCCCAAACGCCTTGATAAAGCCTTGTCAGGCCTGGCGTTAGGGCTCTAACAGCCTCCAAACACCTGGTCCTACCAGGCTTTAGAGCCTAAATGCCCAACTATAGCCTGGTATGACCAAGCTTTACAACTCAAACGCCCTACTATAGCCCTGGTCACTCCTTTTCGACTCTTGAGCGTATTTTTGACGTTTATGCATCCATTTAGCTCGCCTTTCATCTCCAATTCACCTACACATGAAATAGACTCCATTATGCACATATGACGTGTATTTTGATCATGAACGCACATAAAATGTAAGGTACATAATGCTTTAAACCATGAATTATAGCCACACATCAGGGACAGATAAGATGTTCAAGAACTATCTTAGTGAAATTGTTTACCTTGAAAATGTTAATTACAATTATATTTGATTATATGGTTCTAAAAATACGTGATCTATCTTAATACTAGTTGTTTAGGCAGTAGATGCTAAGTGAGTAGTGGGAAAATGAAATAAGAGCTAAGGGTAGCAAGATTATGGAAACCGAGCAGTGGAGAGCCTGGTCTCGAGGTCGATTGTGATGGTCCTCGAGGTCGGTCGGGATGGGCCTCGAGGTCGAGCTTAGGAGCCTGACAAAGGGCTGCTAAGAGTGATATACAGTATTGAAGGCCTAAGAGATGGCCTATTTGTCATTAATAACAAATAATTAATGAAGAACAAGTAATGAACATTACAAATGAAAGGAAATAGAACAATTGTAAAGAATGTTTTAGTTAGAGAGCAGAGGATGTTCTTGTTCTTGTATTGAACATCATGTCTGTTACAAAGTGACAAGGGCCCCCTTTATATATGAGGGGGAATCCCAACATAGTACATGTGTAATTAATGAAAAGATGGCTGGTACATCTATTTAATTCCACAGTAGGAGCTTTTACTATTTTGTATACTTTGTTAGCTTTAACCACGTGCCTCTCGGGGTTTTCCCACCTTTCTACGTTGGTCTTCGATTTGCACTGCCCCGAGGTCAAGGACCTTCGATATGACCCCTCGATTCCAAAACTCGAGCCTTCGAGCTTTCTAAGTGCCATAATGACTGTAAAATCGGGCTCTCCGATTTTAGCCTTATAGAGATAGTCTCCGCGTTTCTTAGAATGAAGTGATAAGAAACGGTCTGGAATTCTTGCCTCTTCGAAATCCCTATCATGACGTCAGTTCCTTCAGAGCATTTCATCACATTACCAACATGGTCAAGGGAATGACTTTCACCCTCGACCATTTGATCAGATTGTACAGCCCTCGACTCTTCTGTGGGGGCCTAATTAAACTGCACCGTCGATCCGCTAAGGCGTTCCTTGCCTGCATCGACAAGGATAGAGATCGGGGATGGATGAGCCTATTTGTTAGAATCAGAACTTCGGACATCATCCATGTTGATAGACTGCCCTTCCCGGAGGAATAGAATATGAAATGTAAGTACCCCTGAATTGAGTATGTTTTTCCATCTCTTTTTCTTTCGACTGATTTTCTTCTAATTGTGCAGCCATTGTTTGGTTTCCCAGCGCGGTTCAGGACCTTCCGAGAGGCAAGGCAAGTCTATAGCCACCTCCTCAATCCTCTGAAGCACCTCAAATGGCCCAATGAACCAGGGACTCAGCTTTCCCCTTTTCCCGAACCTTATAACACCCTTCATGGGTGACACCTTCAGCAACACCTTCTCCCCAACCATGAAAGACACATCTCGCACCTTCCGGTCCGCATAACTCTTCTGCCTAGACTGCGCCGTGTGAAGCCGCTCCTGAATCAACTTCACCTTACCCAACGCATCCTGAACCAAGCCTGTGCCCTAAAGCCTAGCCTCGCCCGGCTCAAACCATCCAACCGGAGATCTACACCTCCTACCATATAAAGCCTCATACGGAGCAATCCGAATACTTTACTGATAACTATTATTATAAGCAAACTCCGCGAGTGGCAGAAACTGGTCCCATGAACCCCCAAAATCAATGACACACGCACGCAACATGTCCTCAAGAATCTGAATAGTACGCTCCGACTGCCCGTCGGTCTGAGGATGAAACCATGTGCTCAAATCAACCTAAGTACCTAACTCCCTCTTCACGGCATTCCAAAACTGAGATGTGAACTGAGTACCTCTGTCGGAAATGATAGAAACTGGAACACCATGCAATCGGACAATCTCCCTGATATAAATCTCAGCTAACCGCTCCGAAGAATAAGTAGTACCAACAAGAATGAAGTGCGCGGACTTGGTCAGCCGATACACAATAACCCATATAGCATCAAACCTCCTCGAAGTCCGTGGAAGCCCAACTACGAAGTCCGTGGTGATCCGCTCCCACTTCCACTCTAGAATATCTAATCTCTGAAGCAATCTACCCGGTCTCTGGTGCTCATACTTGACCATCTGACAGTTGAGACACCGAGCCACGAACTCAACAATATCCCTCTTCATATGCCTCCACCAATAATGCTGTCTCGGATCCTGATACATCTTTGCGGCACCCGGATGGATGGAATACTGCGAACTATGGGCCTCAACTAGAATCAAATCACGAATCCCATCCACATTGGGCACACAAATCTGGCCCTGCATCCTCATGACCCCATCATCACCAAGAACCACATCCCTGGCATCACCACGACAGATCCTGTCCTGAAGAATGAGCAAGTGTGGATCATCATACTGGTGTGCCCTAATCTGATCATAAAGAGAAGACCTGGAGGCTACACAAGCCAATACCCGCGGGGGCTCCGATAGATCCAATCTCACCAACTGAACTGCTAAAGCCTGAATATCAAGTGCTAAAGGTCGCTATGCTACTGGAAGGTAGGCTAGACTCCCCAAACTCTCTGCGTTGCGACTCAGGGCATCGACCACTACATTGGCCTTCCCCAGATGATATAGAATGGTGAGGTCATAATCCTTGACAAGCTCCAACCATATCCTGTGATACAAATTTAGGTCCTTCTACTTAAGCAGATGCTGCAAACTACAATGATCAGTGAAAATCTCGCAATGCACCCCAACAAATAATGACGCCAAATCTTCAAGGCATGGACAATAGCTGCTAGCTCAAGATTGTGCACTGGATAATTCTTCTCATGCACCATCAACTGTCTAGACGCGTAGGCAATCACCCTGTCGTCCTGCATCAATAGCGCTCCCAAGCCAACTCTAGAAGCATCATAGTAAACTTTATAAGAACCCGAACCAGTAGGCAAAACCAACATCGGAGCTGTGGTTAGAGCTGAATTGAGCTTCTGAAATCTCTCCTCACACTCCTCAGTCCACCTGAACTGAGTACCCTTCTGGGTCAGTCTGGTCATAGGTGCTACAATAGATGAAAATCCCTCTACAAAATGGAAATAGTACATTGCCAAACCAAAGAAACTGCGACTCTCGGTAGCTGATGACGGTCTAGTCTAGCTCTGCACCGCCTCTATATTCTTTGGATCAACCTGAATACCCTTACTGGACACCACATGCCCCAAGAACGCTACCGAATCAAGCCAAAATTCACACTTCAAAAATTTTGCATACAACTTCTTCTCCCTCATGGTCTGAAGAACAACTCTTAAATGCTGCTCATGATCCTCCCGAGATCGGGAGTACACCAAGATATCGTCAATAAACACGATGACGAAGGAGTCAAGATAAGGCCAGAACACACCGTGCATCAAGTGCATAAAGGCTTTTGGGGCATTGGTCAACCCAAATGACATAACCAGAAACTCATAATGACCATACCTAGTCCTGAAGGCAGTCTTCGGGATGTTGGGCCCCCGAATCTTCATCTGATGATAGCCAGAATGCAAGTCAACCTTGGAAAATACTTGGCACCCTGCAACTAATCAAACAAGTCATCTATACGAGGCAAGGGATACCGGTTCTTCACCCTAACCTTATTCAGCTGCCGATAATCAATACACATACACATAAAACCATCTTTCTTGTTCACAAATAACGCTGGAGCACCCCAAGGTGACACACTAGGCCAAATGAACCCCTTATCTAGGAGTTTCTGAAGCTGCTCCTTTAATTTCTTCAACTTTGTTGGTGCCATACGGTAAAGTGGAATAGAGATAGAGTAAGTGCCTGGAACCAGGTCAATACCAAAATCAATGTCCCTATCAGTGGCATGCCTGGCAGGTCTGCAGGAAACACGTACAGAAAATCACGGACCACAGGGATCGAATCAATAGCGGGAGTCTCACCACTGACATCCCTCACAAAAGCCAAATACGATAAACACTTCTTTTCAACCATACACTGAGCCTTCAGGTAGGAAATCACCCTGTTAGGTACATACTCAGAAGAACCTCTCCAGTCAACACTCAGAAATCCTAGCATAGCTAAGGTCACGGTCTTAGCTTGACAATCAAGAACAGCATGACACGGAGATAGCCAATCCATGCCCAATATCACATCAAAATCAACCATGCTAAGTAACAATAGGTCCATTCGGGTCTCCAGACCCCCAATAGATATCACACATGATCGATGCACACGGTCCATAACAATAGTATCGCCTACCGAAGTCGGCACATGAACCGATATAACTAGAGACTCACGAGGCATATCCAGAAAATGGGCAAAATATGATGAAACATAGGAATATGTAGAACCAGGGTCAAATAAAGCCAAAGCATCTCGGCGACAGACTGAGACAATACCTTTGATCAATGCATCAGAGGCCATAGCATCTGGCCTGGCTGGACGTGCATAGATACGAGCCTGGCCTCCACCTGCACGACCTCCCCCTCTAGGGCGGCCCCTGGAGCCGAAGTCGAGGGCTAGCCCCTCTGCTGAGAAGAACCACCAAAACGACTGGGACACTGCCTCCACATGTTCCCAAACTCTTTGCACTCAAAATAACTCCCTGGAGCTGGAGACAGGGACTGATAGAAAACCCTGGCACCAGAATGGCCACTAGAAGAATCATGCATAGAGGAACTCTGAACTGGTGGTGCTTGAGCTGCACTATGGGCTGGAAGGGCACTGAGTGAAGAACGGCCCGACTGAGAACTGCCACCAGAATAGCCACTAGAAGAATCATGCATAGAGGAACTCTGAACTGGTGGTGCTTGAGCTGCACTCTGGGCTGGAAGGGCACCGAGTGAAGAACAGCCCGGTTGAGAACTGCGAGGACCATGCCCCGAAGATGTACCACTATAGGTTGGGCGGATTGACTGAAGAGGCCTGAATGAACGACCTCTACCATGCTGAAACTGCCCCCTGAAAGGAGCACCACTAGAACCACCCGATCCACGAGGCCTCTTGGTCTCCCTCTCCTCCCCCTCTTGGCGGAGAACCGAATCAATATCTCGAGAAATATCAACAACCTTCTCGAAGGTAGCACTTGATACCCTCTCCCGATTCATAAAAAGGCGGAGCTGATAAGTGAGGCCATCCATAAATCTCCTAATCCTCTCCCTATCGGTAGGAACCAACTCAGTGGCATGGCGAGCCAACTCTGAAAACCACATCTCATACTGCATCACTGATAGCTCCCCCTGACGCAGCTGCTCAAACTACCTGCACTGCTCCTCCCTGTGAGACTGGGGAACATACTTCTCCAGGAAGATAGTGGAGAGCTGTTTCTAGGTGAGGGGTGCTGAACCAACAGTCCTACGCCTCTCGAAGGACTCCCACCAAGTAAAAGCAACCCTAGACAACTGAAAAGTAGCAAACGAGACCCCACTGGTCTCCAGAATCCCAGCAGTGCGAAGCATCTCTGACACTTATCCAGAAAACCCTGGGCATCCTCGCCCTCAGCGCCAGTAAATGTCGGAGGCTGAAGCCTACTAAATATCTCCAGCCTACATTGCTCATCATCTAGCATAGCTGGAACCACGAAGTCCTAAACTGGAGCAACCGGCTGGGCTAGAACTGCCCTCGGCGGCTGAAGGCCCTGAGTAACCTGCTCAAGTGTCTGGGCAGCTGGAGTCTGACTGCCTCCCCCGGCCTGAGAAGTAGCAGCAGTAGAAGACGCAGCAACTGCCTCAGCAAGGGTGGTACATACAGTCAAGATCTGAGCCAAAGTCTTCTGAAGACTCGGAATAACAATAGGCACTGTCGATGCCTGAACCTGTCCTGCTGGAGTATCTATGACGGGAATTTGGTCTTGAATTGTTGGTGGACCCTCTGGTACTGCCCCGGCTGCTGCACGGGCTGGTCCCCTACCTCTACCACGGCCTCGACCGCGGCCTCGACCTCTCGCTGGTCTAGCTGGTGGCTGGTCACCCTGATCGGTACCGCAAGTCCTCACCATATGTGAGAGAATGAAACAACAGAAGTTTAGATTTCCAAATCAACAAAATGGCACGACAGAATTCAAGAAAAAGAGATTTTTCCTAAGGGTTCTGCAGTCTCTTGAAGATAAATACAGACATCTCAGTACCGATCTGCAAGACTCTACTAAACCTGCTCATGACCATTGGGTCCTATGTAACCTAGGCTCTGATACCAACTTGTCACGACCCCAAATCCTAAGCCGGCTGTGATGGAGCCTATCATGGAACTAGGCTAGCCAACAATTACAGACTGACATAATATTTCATAATTTCCAAAACTATTCCGATCTTTCACAAAAATTTCTTTCGCTTAAACAGTTTAAAGCAACAAAATGAGTAAAACAGTTTATACACTACCCCAAAACTTGGAGTCAACTGTCATGAGCATCTACGAGCAGTACAAAATAATCCTTCTATCAAAATAAATGAAGACTCGAAAGGAGGAACTAAGTACAAAACAATTAATGGGAAAAGAGATGTTGTGGATGTTGAACAGCTACCTCGAAGTCCCCACTCCGACTCCACACGAAGGAAGGAAACTAGCGCTCGGTACCAGCACCTGTGTCTGCATACAGGGGTGCAGGGAGTAATGTTAGTACGCCAACTCAGTAGTAATGAAAATAAATCAAGTCTAAGCAGTAAGAAATACACAAGATCAAATCATCAGTTCACAATAAGCACAGCCTTTCTTTCCAACAGTATATATATATATATATGAAATCAACATGCTTTAAAAGACAACTTCCGTAAAATTCTTTTTAAAAAAAAAGTGTTTTCCAACAATTTCGGAAATAAAATACCCGAGAAGTTTAGTGTAAAATGTAATAAATCATAAATAGCCCATCGGGCCAAAACATAAATCATAAATCGCCCCTCGGGAAGATCATCACCCAGAGTCAGTCACTCAGCATACCTCACAATCACTCAGTATCAACCCCTCGGGAAACCTCACTGTCACTCATGCCTCCTAATCACTCGTCACTCGGCACTCGCACTCAGTAGGTACATGCACTCACTGGGGGTGTGTACAGACTCTGGAAGGGCTCCTTCAGTCCAAGCACTAATATCAAGCCACCTCGTGGTATCTCATATCCTCACAATCAAGCCCTCGGCTTCACTCAGTCAGAAACTCTCAGTAAGCCCCTCGGGCTATTAGTAAAACAGGGTGCTCGACCCAAAACATCATTTTATGTCTCAAAATAGTGTAAATAAGGCCGAGTTTCAAAAACAGTTAAACATAATATGACTAAGTGTAAATCATAAGTCAACACAGTGAAGAAATAGCAGTAAAATCCCCCAAGGGGTCTACGCAAGGCCCCAAACATGGCTTACAGCCCAACTATAGCAGTAGTTTTAGAACACAATTTAACATATGATTTAGGGTAAAATACGCAACTCAATAGTTTTCGCAGAAAGGACCAAGTCCAAATCCAAAAATCAGTGCACGCCACACACTCGTCATCCGGCATGTGCACCACTCCAAAAATAGTGAGAAAATATGAAGTTCGGGGTTTCATACCCTCAGGACAAGATTTATAGTCATTACTTACCTCAACCCGACCCAAATACTAATTCGCGATGCTCTTGCCCCTCGAATCGGCTCCCGACTGCTCCAAATCTAACCAAAACCATATTAACATCATCAATATACGCTAAAGAAACAAGGCCCAATCGGAAACTATCAATTTTAACCAAAATTCCTAAAATTGGCCAAAATCGAGCTCCGGGCCCACATCTCGGAATTCGATAAAAATCATATCACAAGAATCCCTATCCTTTCTCGAGTCTACACATATAAAACATATCAAAATGTGACAACAATTGACCCCTAAATTCCTTAATTATAAGTCTCAATTTCCCAAACCGTAAACCCCCAATTTATGCCATTAAATCCACTAATTCCAAGCCTAATCCATCAAATAATAACATAGAATCGAGTCTTTAGTCTGAGAAACTTACCTCCACAAAGACCCTCGAAATCCTTCTTCAAATTTCTCCCAAAATGACTCAACCCGCATGCAAAAGTGATGAAAAATGCCAAAAATTCGCGGAGGCAGGTATTTATACTTCCTGCCAAGTGAAACCCCACCTGTTGCCCTTGCTTCGCACGTGCGGACCCGCACCTGCGAAATTCCACTAAATGCCCAAATCTCGCACCTGCGGTGAATCACTCGCACATGCGGCTCCGCAGGTGCGGCCCATGCCTGGCACCTGCGACTTCCTCCAGCCTGACGCCTTTTCGCACCAGCGCAAGCCACCCCGCACCTGAGGAGTCGCACCTGCGGCTATCCTTCCGCAAGTGCGGCCACACCAGATGCCTGGCACCAGCAGCTTCTTTAGCTGCATTTTCCAACTTCAATCCCTCCGATGACCATCCGAAATAATTCTGATCCCCTCGGGACCCCAACTAAAAACACAAACAAGTCCTATAACCTTATTCAAACTTATTCGAGCCTTCGAAACACCAAAAACAACACCAAAACAACAAAATCACATCGGATTTAAGCTTATGAACTTTGAGGTTCCTAAATTCCGCCAATGGTGCCGAAACCAACCAAAACACGCCCGAATGACCTGAAAATTTGCACACACGTCCAAAATGACACTACGAACCTGTTCCAACTTTCAGAATTCCATTTCGACCCTGATAGCTAACTTTCCACTGTCGACTGCAAATTGCCAAAAACTCAAATTTGCCAATTCAAGCCTAATTCTACACCGGACATCAAAACCACATTCAGAACACACTCCTAACTTCTAAATCACCTAACGAAGCTATCTGAGCCATAAAATCTACATTCTGAGGTCGTTTACCAACAAGTCAACTCCTAGTTGACTTTTCTAACTATTAAACCAATTTAAGAGACTAAGTATCTCAGTTCTCACCACGACCACTCTGAACCCGAACCAACCGACCCAACAGAGCATAAATAGGCTAAGAAACATATGATAAAGCAGAAATAGGGGAAACGGGGATAATTGCATAGAACGACCGGCCGGGTCGTTACAGATTGTCCTCGATTGTCAGATCATCAAGCTATCTAACTTGAAGCCATAAGACCTCAGGGCAGGTAACTTCGAGCTGATAAGCCCTCCATGAGACACCAATGTAAGCCCTCCACGAGGTAATATCAACATTATAAGCCCCCAACGAGACAATATGAACAACTTTCGATGTCTCGAGGACTGACATCGATAGTCACCCCATCGAAACATCAGAAACCCATAGTCGTAAGACCTTAGGGCTGACAACTTCAAACTCGTAAGCCCTCCATGAGGCAGCATCAAAATTGTAAGACCTCAATAAAGGCATGTACAAATTTCTAAGACCTTAAAAAGTCACAATCCCCATATCAAAGTCAAGGCTGATGATACTTCTTAAATCTCTCTAACCTATTTTGCTTCTCCTCTAATGACTTTGGCCTAACCTGAACCGCAATCACAGGCTGCACAAGCATAACACCCAGAGGATGATCAATATGAGTGTGCTTCTCTGGAGTACAGGTGGGAGGAGTCTGAGCTCCTCCCTCAACCTGAGAAATAGCTGGTGCAACTAGGATCAATCTCGCTTGAGCCAAGGTACCAAACATGCTCAAGAAGTGTGCTAAAGTCTCTTGATGTCCATAGGTAGCAACAAAAGCCTTAGGTTCTTGCTCCCCTATCAGAGCTACTGGTGGCTCCTCAGTCGCGGCCCTAGCATGGCCCCTCGCTAGAGCACGTGCTCCGCCTCTGCGTCGATCTGCTTGTACGGCCCCGTAAAACTTTTCCTAAAAATCGGGATTTCTGTGATGCTGAAGTAGACGTAAAGGTTGATAGTTGTAGAAATTCTTCGCGGCGAGCTTGGAATGAACAGTGTGCTGGGGAGTTGTAGGAAATATTTTTGCAGAAGTAGGAATTTATGCGGCCGCATAATCGCTCTGCGGGCCGCAGAGTGATGCAGCCTATTTGGAAAATTTGAGGTCAATTTCTTGGCCAATTATGCGACCGCATAACCGTTTCGCGAGCCGCACTTTGGTCGCATAACCATCCTTGGATTTTTGCAAAGGGATCTTCTGCGGTGCATTATGGTACCGCAGAACAGGTCTGTGGGCCGCATAACGATTGCAGAGTGAAGTAGGTCAGCCCAGTTCCCAGAGCCATTTTTCGCGAGTCACTTTGTGGACCGCAAAATCATTATCCAGTCGCATATGCGACCGCAGAATCTGTTCTAGAGCTTCATTTTTGGGGGTTTTAAACCCGAACCTATTACGTTACTACCTTAGACCATTTTGAGCTTATTTCTGATATCTTTAGAGTGAGGGAGAGACTGCTAGAGGGAGAAAGTGATCTTCATAAAAAATTTCACTTCCATTCCTTCTTAAACCTGGAAGATTATCAAGAGAGGCACCCTAGGTATTCCTCCTAAGAGGTAAGATTCTATCACCCAAACTCTTAATTTCAAAATGTAACTAGAATGGGCCATTAGTAAGTTAGTTCATGGGGATGAGAGTGCTTACCTTGTATGCATGTATTCTTAAGGTATGTGGGGAGGTTGTGAGTAAAATATAGAAAAGAATGGGGTGTGGGATGGTGAAGTCTTTCATAAAAGGGACATGAAACCTTAATACACACATAGTGTTTGATAAAAGGCTCAAGTGAGCTAGAATTGTGATCGTTTCCTAATTTTTTGTTAAATTTTGCTATATTGCTAAAATAGATTGAAGTTGCTAATATTCCGGAACATCTTAGAGTTTTAAGAAGTTCTATTTAGGTAGTTAGATAAACCCCTCTTCTTAGAATTGAATCCCACGGTATTCATGCAATCGATGTAAGTCCCAAACTGAACGTCCTAGAAATTACTATTCCAAATGAGCTTGCTTTGAAAATATATGTGTAAAATGTATTCACATGCTTTCATCATGTTATCTCGTCATATGAGGAAATGTTCAAAACTTAGAATATGTGCTAAAAATGCTTAGACTTCAAGTCAAATTCGATTAAAGATTGTTATGTCAAATTGTGTAAAAAGCCTCTATGTTCCTTAAATTCTAAATTGCATCTGTGAAATTAAAAGTCTTGAATGAAGAACCGTGCTGTTATTGATGATAATAATAATGTTAGAATGTGGAAAAGAACTTGAATCATGAAATACGGCCAAGGGCCATGAATAACTTTATAATTAGGGCCAATCATGCCAATGTATTGAAAAAATAGGAAAGAAACATGAAGTGAGATAACTGATTAAATATGGTTGATGTCTCAAATGAGATGGCCTAGATGATCGAGCCGAGATCGGACTCCGTGTAAGAACACGATGGTATTGTTGATGACATTGTGAATATGATTGATGTCTCAAATGAGATGGCTTAGCCGATCAGGCCGAGATCGGAATCCTTGTAAGAACACGGGGGTTTTGTCGATTGTGGCATATTGGTACTAAAAATCACCCAACCTAATAACGTGGAAATTGACTTGAAAATCTATGTGATCTTTAACTTGATGTTTTAGTATTATTTACAGCTCATATTGCTTTCTTGAATGTTTCCCTTGTATTACTATTCATTTTATTCAGAAGGTGTTTAGTTTTCATACTAGTACTATTCGACAAAACTAACGTCCCTTTTGCTGGGAACACTGCATCTTTAAATGGATGCAGGTGGTTCCATAGCAGACAATGTTGATCATATATAGTGATGCATCCTCTTCTCAGTGGACTCGGTGAGCCCCACTTCATTCCGGGGTCATGTGTTGTATCTTTTGCTTATATTGTTCACCTTTTTTAGGTATAGCCGGGGCCTTGTTGCCGGCACCATATGTACTCTATTTTGTATCTTTATAGGCTCCTTAGACACTATGTGGGTTGTATATGGGTTCACGAAAGGTCAAATGGATTATGTTGTGTTTTGGACTCTTGTTCCACTCAATCATAAAATGTATGTATTTTGAAACTTAACAATGATGTAGCAAAATGAAATGATTTAGTAATTTTCATATATATATATATATACACACACACACATATGTGATCCTTCTACTGTTTAAGTAATGACAATATACCTTCTCTTGATCATAAGTGAGTTCGATAGAAAAGTTTTTAACAGGCTTGATCGACCGGGTCCCCTCGGTTGAGCATCGTTCGTGCTCCCCGAGGTTAGGGTGTGACACTGCCCCTACCTCTAGCAATAACGACACTGGGAACAACATCATCAGTAACTGAAGCTCGCACCATCTGTGAGAGAATAAAAAGACAAAGGCTCAACTTCCGAAATCTATAAATTCGCACGATAGGGAATGGAACAAGTGAAATTTTCTAATAGTAGCGTAGCCTCCCAAATATAAGTACAGACGCCTCCATACCAATCTACAAGGCTCTACTAAACTCGCTTATGACGCGTAGAACCTATGAACCTAAAGTTTTGATACAAACTTATCACGACCAAAATTCCACCATATGGATCGTGATGGCACCTAGTTTCTAAGACTATCACATAATGAGATCAACATAAAATACCAACTTAAATATTAATGGAAGCCGGAGAATGCCATAATATAACCAAAAGCGAAAAACAATGGTCATAAATCCCAAAACCTAGTAATACTGAGTCATAAGCTCTACAAGAAGTACATAATAAATCTCAAAATATACATCACTGTTGAAATACATAAATAGTAATAAAGCAACTAAAGAGGGTGACTTCGAGGCCTACGAGCGGAACAACTAGTATACCTTGAAGCCTCCAACAGCTCGGGATCAATTCACTAACGACCATCGCATTATGAGATAGCTAGATCTGCACAAAAATGTGTAGAAGTGTGGTATGAGTACACCACAAACGGTACCCAGTAAGTATCAAGACTAACCTCGGTGGAGCAGTGACCATGTTCAAGTCTAGACACTCACTAGTCAAATAACCTGTGCAGCATAACAATATAAAACTGACAATAGAAAGCATCAAAGAATAAATTTCAACAAAGAATAGGACATGTAATAAAACGGCAAATTAACCAACAACTCATAAAAAACAAAGTAAAATCAGTTAAGGAAAACAAGGATATGGTCCAATTATCAACCCGTTCCAACACAAAAATAATATCAATAATCACCCAGAAATACTACATAACATAATCAATAAGCACCCTTATGACGCCGTGTGAGCTTCACATGAAATATATCCCCTTAAATAGCTACATGCACATAAGCCCCCTTATTTCGTTGCGTGCGCATCACAACAAAGTATTCCCCTAATTTGCAAAACGCGCATAAGCCCCCTTATTTGTCACATGCGCATCAATAAGCACCACCCTTATGTCATCATATGTGCATCTCGCCACCCTTATACTCCACACAATAACGAGCACCTGCACCACACGTACACATATGCCATGACATCACCATAACAACAATATCAAAGTCACAACAAGATTATAGCCCACGACTCAAAAACAATGTGAACAAGAATCAAAACAATAACATATCTTATTGTGTGGGGAGTGAATAACGATAAGACATGTTTCATATAACAAACAATCCCAATTCAAGGCATACTAATAGCCTAAGGTCTAATTCGGATAATTACCACACATACGCCTGTGTAACACTCGTCACCTTATGTACACGTCGTTTCACATAACACAAATAATGCAAATTTGACCAAATCCTAAGGAAACTTTCCCCACCACAAAGTTAGGAAAGATACTTACCTCAAATAAGCTAAGTCAATACTCTAATAAGCCATTCCCGCGTGAATCACCCTCCAGACGGCTTGAATCTAGATAAAACAACTTAATAATATCAATAAAAGGCAAGCCCAAATAGTAAAGCTATGATCTTAGTTCAATTATGCAAAGTCAACCCAAAAAGTTAACCCCGTCGCAACTGAGAGCCCGACAAAACTCTCAAATTTCAAATACCCATTCCAATACGAGTCCATATAAATGTGTTTCATCCAAAGCTGACCTTAAATCGACCCTCAAATCATCAATTTTTACTTTAGAATTTATTTTTCTAAAACCCTCAATTTCTACAATTAGATTCACCAATCAATCACTAAACTCAAGGTTGGAATCATGAAATATAGACAAATCCTTGTTAAAAAAACTTCCCCCAATCCATATCTTGAAAATCCTTTTCAAAATTGCCCAAATCCGAGCTCTATAACTCAAAATGTGATAAAATAACCAAAACACTCGAAATAGAGTATTTCGGTGATCTGCCCAGGCATACCCTTCGCGAACGCGACACGTGCTTCGCGTTGCTGAAGCATAAAATGATGACTGCCTCTAAAACCCCTATGCGAAGGCGATGACCTGAACGCGAACGTGATACATATTACAACAAATCCTATACGAATGCAATCCCTCCCTTGCGAACGCGAAGACCAAAAGCCTAACGCCCTAACTAGCCTTCCCTTCTACGCGAACGTGGCTCCCAACTCGCGATCGCGAAAAGCACTACCTTCAGAAGCTTCGCGAACGCGATCCTCCGTTCACGAATGTAAAGAAAAAATATACCTGCCATCAAAATGTAACGATCCAACCAGTTATTTTGACCTTTAGCATTCCATTCAATTGTTTTTAGATCTTGAGTCACTTCATATTGTGTATTATGACTTGCGTGTATTGTCAGATTCAATTTTCAGACGTTTCAAGATTGATTTGGATGAGTGATTCTCATTTTAGAAGCTTAAGTTAGAAATATTGATCGAGGTTTGACTTTTGTGAAAACGACTTCGGAACAGTGATTTGTTGTTCTGATAGGTTCATATAGTTATTTTGAACTTAGACGTCTGCTCAGAATTAAATTTGGAGGTTCCTAGGTTGATTTGGCTTCTTTTCCCGAAAGTTAGCAATTTGAAGGTTCATAAATTTCTTAGTTTTTACTATGGTTTGACATTATGGCTATCGGGTTTGGATTTTGTTTTTGGGACTTGGAATAGGTCCATTATGCTATTTGGATCTTGTTTGCAAAGTTTGGCGAGTTGATTTGATAGGAATTGGACGTGTGGTTGTGTTTTTAGAAGTTCTTGAGTTTTAATGTAAATTTTATGTGTTTTGATGTTTGATTCGAGGTAGGGACGTGTGCTCCGCCCCTACCTCGGCATCCACCCTAGCCTCTCATGGACCTAGCCTGGGGTACCGGTACCTGCTCACCTGTACCAGGTGATCGAGTCATCACCATTTGTGAGAGAATAGATAGTAAAAGATTAAGAGTAGAAATTATAAGATCAGCATGATAGGGAATGAAAGAAATTAAAGTCTCCTAGCAGCGTCGTAGCCTCTCGAAAATAAGTACGGACGTCTCTGTACCGATCCGCAAGACTTTGCTAGACTTTTTCATTACTCGTGCGACAAAATTAACCTAATTCTCTAATACCAACTTGTCACGACCCCAAATCCCACCAAAGTTGTGACGTCGCCTAACAGTAATTGCTAGCCAAGCAAAAATTCAAATTAATAACAATAAACTCAAATAAAATAATTAAACAGTCTCAACAGCTAGACAATCATAAATAACAGGTGCCAATAACACTAATACAACTAAAACCATCCCACAATCTGGTGTCACTGAGTATATGAGCACTACAGAATACCAGTCCAAATTACAAGTTTTATCCAAATTTGACTCCGAATCGGAGTTCAAATCTCCATTTTTTACTCTCCAAAGCTATAGTCAAAATTGCCAATTTCTCCTTCAAATCCTGTAATCTATATGCAATAATCCATGGAAAAATAAGATATAATATTAAAATCAAGTAGAAATCACTTACCTCTTGCTTTGTGTGAAAATACCCTTCAAAATCGCCCCTCTCCAAGTCTAGGGCTCAAAATATAATAAAATGGGTCTAAGTTCCGAAATGGTCATCTAATAAGTAGTTGCAAATGTCACATTTCTGACATGGGGCTCGCAATTGCGACCTCCGCAAATGCGACTCTATGCACGCAAATGCGAACACAATCTGCCCTAGCAGATGTCACAAATGCGACCCCCACTTTGCAATTGTACAGTTCTTGCCTGCCAGCCAATGTGGTAAATGTGACCATATTCCTCACAAATGTGAGGTCCTCCCTAGCCAACCAACCATTGCAAATGAGATAGGTTTCCGTAACTCGCAAATGTGAGAAGTCCTTTGCAAATACAAGGTTTGCAGCACCAGCCAAACTGAAGCCTCACCAAAAATGCTCCAAAATCAATTTGATTCTTTCTCGGACTCCACACCAAATATCCATACAAGTACATAAACATCATACAAACTCGCTCATAAGCTCAAAACAACAAAATAATATCCAAAACTACGAATCGAACGCCTAAGTGCATCATGCGAGTCATAGAACTCAAGAACTTCAATATTAACAACCAACTGTTTGATCCCGACCATACCAACTTGAAATGAGCCCAAATTTTGCACATAAATTCTAGATAACAAAATAGACCTATTCTAAGTCTCGGAACAATAATTCGACCCCCATAGTCTCAATGTCAACTCCCGTTCAAACCTATGAACCTTCCAAACCTTCAAATTTTCAACATTCGCCAATTAAAGTCAAACTGTCACGACCCAAACCGAAGGGGCGCGACGGGCACCCGGTTCCTAACTCAATCGATTACCAACATAATATATCCTTCTGATCATACTATCATGGTCCAATGAACAGAAAGCTTTCATGAGATAACCATAATAAACATAAGAGAATACTCGATATAGGATGACCCAACATGGTATACAAACTTATACATGTGACATACAGGCCTATACGTCCAAAATGATCATTTGTAAACTCAAATCACAAGGCCATTAAAGTATCCATATACATGACATCTGTCTACAAGCCTCTAAGAGTACATAAATATTATAAAGGTCGGGACAACGCCCCGCCATACCAATAAATACATGTCCAAATCATACTGACCATATATGCAAGCAAATGGACTGCACCAACACCTTTCGCTGAGTTGATAGCCTACTTGGAGGACTGGCAGCGTCCCTAGGCCAAAAGGGACGTTAGTACAAATAAAGTACCGAGTATGTAAGGTATGAAAAATAGTATATAATAGACATGAAAGAAACATGGAGTAAAAGACTCATACCTATTAGTCGGAATAGCTCTGTGAATCATGAAACATTTATAATGCCATGCATATGTGTATAAATGTCATACCATGCATAGGTATATACATATATAAAATTAGCAAGCCTCTGAGGGCATCCTGTCATATCATCTGGGCCACCCTGGGCGAAATCATCAATGCATACCAGCTGATTAGGTGGTGGTGCGTATATAACGCCATAACCTCTCCCCATACCCCATATACATATAAATATGCGTATATAATGCCATATGGGCATGGGTCAGTGTACATGTGATGTGCCGGAGAATTTTGGCACATTTAATACCAAATTGCTTAGATTTTAGCTTGTTTTTAAGTGCATTTATCTTTTATACTTATGGAATTTTGATGTTTTGCAGTGCATGAGGGTTGAAACTCAAGAACATGTAAAAGAGATCAAAAATCTTAAAAAGATAAGAAAAAGATGAGATGCAATCACATAATCGACAAGGGGGGACTGCATATCTTCTATGCGGACCGCATAATGCACAGGTGGACCACATAGTTCAACAGATTGTTTGGTAAAAATTCAAGTGCAAAAATGAGGTCCATTATGCGATCGCATAACTGGTTTGCGAGCCGCATAATGAACCGCAAACCTCCAATGCCAAAAGCTGAGCTCATCAATGCGATGCAATTGTGCGGTCGCATATCAACAATACGAACCGCACAACATGTATGCCGCGACGCACCTAGAAACTAGGGTTTGTATCTGCGATGGCTCCGTGAAGAATGCGAACTGCATTCCTGTTATGCGACAGGAATGCGGTCACATAGTTGACCTGGAAGGGCAATTTTATCCGTTTTTTACCCCGAATTTTAGCCCACTATAAATAGATTTATTGGGGTTTCGTGGGTGATTCTTGTCTGGTTTTTGAGCTACAATACACTCATTGAATATTCTTCTCTTTTGGAAGCTTTAGAAGTGAAGATTCTTGTATTTGACATTTATTACTCTCATCTTTTTGTCTTTAAGCATGAGTAGCTAGCTTTAAATACTAAGGTTGTGGACCCTAAATGGGTGTTATGTTATTGGGTATTTAACATTGAATATATATATATATATATATATATAATGGTTGGTTGATATTTATTTACTTATCATTCTTCATTGATTGTTGGTGGTTGTAAACATTAACAAGTGCCATTAAATTCTTTCTTTACTTGGAAAAGTGAGTTAGGATTGGTAGGAGTAAATATCAAAGACCCAAGGCTTTAAACCTTGTTTAATAGAATCTCTTAGGAATAAGTGGGTTTTATTGGCATAAAGTGATTGCTCTTCATTGTAATCTTTTGTATTTGGAAAAATCATAAAGAAGAAATACTACCCAACTATTGGAAAATATTGAGTAGTCATTTAGAAATCATTTGCATATCTAAAGGGCCTTCCATTAGAAATATATCATATTAATACCTATTAGTATTTCATTTCATTGAAGGGGACACAACCTTGGTTTAGTTAATCACATTAATTACAACTTTAGTTAATCATACTTGTCACTATTTTGATCAAATTACCACACAATCTATTCCCATATTCTTGTTACAATTAACGAAATAGAGATACGATTTGAGTTAAGATTCACACTACCGAAGTAAACTTTTCACGCCTATTCCATGTGGGATTCGACCCCAACCTTGTTGGGTTACTATATTTGATATCGATCGCTTTACACTATTTTAAGGTGTAATTTGAGCGTATCAAATTTTGGCGCCGTTGTCGGGAAATACTGTAAAGACCCGTAACATTTTCTTATTTAAAAAAACTAATGCCGAACAATTCACCGAGTTGTTTTATCGTGGGAATCTATGAAACAGACCTGAACTGAGTAAAAAGTACCCCGAGACTTAAAGAATATAATTTTCCAGAAAGTAGGTGTTATGCGACGCATTATGAGATCGCACAGCGTGTATGCGGATCGCACAATGGTCGCATTCCTAGGTAGAATACTGCCCCATTTGAATTCAACTATGCGGTCCAGTATGCGATCACATAATGTGTATTCCGACCGCACAATTGGTCGCATACCTGTGCAGTGTGTTCTGGATTTTTGGTCCATCTTGAGGGCCATTGTGCGATTAGATTAGCGAACCGCATGTCAGGAATGCGATCGCATTCCTGACCGCATTCTTGTGTCAGGCCCTATTTTTTTAATTTTTAAAACCCGACCGCAGTTCATTAAAACACACCTACCCTTTATTTTTAACCATTTTCTGAACAAAATTAGAGAGAGGGGAGAGAGGGTTCTTGAGAGAGAAAGCTTCATCTTTACCAATTGGATTTTCAAAGTCACTCGGGCCTGGAAATTTCGAGTAATCATCTTCTTCTTCATTCTAACAGGTTAGAATCCCCAAACCTTTTTCATTAGTTTTCTGATTTTAAACAAAAAGGGGACTCTCATGAATTGATTCTTGAAAATATAAGTTTATACCTCGCATGCATGATCATTAATGTCCATAATCTAGTAAGAGGAACCGAGTTGGGGTAAATGTCACTAATAAGGGGTTGGCAATCTAAGGGGGGAGTCATATAGCAGCTGATAAATGCTTAAAAATAATTGAAATTGTATGCATGATTTCCAATTCTGAGTTGACTATGTTTAAATGTTAACTAGATTAATGGTACTAGTCGGTCCGGTGATTTGTGAGTAAAAGTTGAAAAGGAATTTAAACCCTAGGTATGTATGGCTAACTTTAACCTTCGTAGAATCCTCTTGTTGGGTCCGAGTATTTGGTATGTGTACCTTGTTTTGAAATATGTGAATTGATTGTTCAGACGTGTTGAGGGGTGAGATTCTATTCTCCGATTTTCCTGTTGATTGTCATGCTACTGGGTTGTATGAAGTTGTGAAAGATGTTTGATGTGTAATGAACGGAAGATTGATAATTTGCTCAAATGTGTGAATGTGTAAAATAGTTGAAAGTCATACGTGGAAAGTAATGAAAAAGAGTATTGTGAAACAATGTAACTTAATCGAGCGATTGTGGCAACACCGTGTTCATGAAATTACTACTTGATGAGAGTTATGGTTCCTTGGGCCCAAATACATAAATTGTTGATATTAACTTGTATTCCTTGAAGTGATGATTCTTGTGATTTAATTATTTGTGGTTGTTGTTATGAAATATGATTGTCAGGTTGGATCGGGTTGCGCGCCGCAACACGAAGTAATAAGGTTGATGGGTTGTGGTGATAAGGGTGGCCGAGGTAATAAGGATGAAATGTGATCGTTATCACTACGGAAATGAAAATCTATGAGCTCTTGAATCTTATGATGTTGAAAGGGAAAAAGGAGAGATTGTGCATCTTGTTTGATTTTTGTTGTTTCCTTCCACGTGCATTGATTAATTGGTTCTATTGTTGTTCCCTAATTGTGTATTTGCTTGATTGTACTTGGGATAAAGTTTGTTTATA
The DNA here is from genome assembly GCA_005239525.1 of Nicotiana knightiana. NCBI lineage: Eukaryota > Viridiplantae > Streptophyta > Magnoliopsida > Solanales > Solanaceae > Nicotiana > Nicotiana knightiana. The sequence continues at coordinate 51,490 of ML377854.1, read as the reverse complement.
CATACTAGTACTATTCCACAATACTAATGTCCCTTTTGCCGGGGGTGCTACATCTTTTATATGGATGTAGGTGGGTCCATAGTAGGTTGCTCAGCTCGCCGTCAGTGGTGCCTTCTCCTCATCCTTTTCAGCTGTACTGGTGAGCCCCATTTCCTCTCGGGGCCATGTGTAGTTCAGGCCTTCTCCTTTTTGAGTGTATTATGTATTGTAAGGTATAGCCGAGGTCTTGTTGCCGGCAAGTATTGTATAAGCTCCTAGTACTCTAAGAGGCTCCGTAGACACTATGTGGGTGTATATGTGCATTATGGGCAGTGGTTGTATGTATTTGTAATCGTGGTCCGTATCGGGAAGTGGCGTATCTAATATGCATAAATTGGACTTAATTTGGTATTCACGCACCTTTTAATCTTATCTCACCGCTACACATAAATAATGTATGTTATAAACACGGGGAAACGCGTTGGGTGGGAAAGGCAAATCAGGTTCGCTTGACTGGGGGTCACCCGGTCGAGTGCCGGTCGCGTCCCTCGAATTTTGGGCGTGACAAACTTGGTATCAGAGCCTAAGGTTTTGAAAGTGTCTTAGGATGTCTCGGAGCCGTGTCTAGTAGATCCCTTCTTATCGGTGTGTTGTCGACCACATCTATTATATGGGGGCTACATGGACATTTAGGAAACACCCTTTTTATTGTTACTCATATATCATGCGGTGAAGTGGAAAGTGAGAATATTCTTGCCTAACTCGTGCTCTGTTCCAAAATTTTCAGTAATGGCACCAAGGAAGAGAGCTCGACTCGACCTAGAGGCCAATGCCGCCCCAAGTGTGGCCGTAAATTCTGTACCCGATGGTGCGGGCGAGAGCAAATCCCCGACCTTGAATCCATATGGCCTATCTGTTCCAAATTAGAGTGTTCCTATTCCTACTACGGTGGAGGGTGCTACAATCCCTCCCGCCGATATTCCTGATCCTTCTTCTGTTCCAGCTCTAGGCCCCGGTACTTCCGATGGGGACCTCAGGGGAGCTATTCATATGTTGACCCAGTTAGTGGCCGCTCAGGCCCAAAGATCTCATGTTGCCCCTGCATCCTCTAGCGAACAAGGAGATTTCGCCGGTTCCAGAGTCAACCAGTTTTTGCGGTTGGCCCCTCCAGAGTTCTCAGGTATTGATCCAGAGGCCGATCCGCAGAACTTTCTAGATGAAATGTACAAGACGCTTCGGGTTATGAAGTCCACAAAGACAGAGGGGGTTGAGTTAGCATCTTACAGGCTAAGGGGAGCAGCGTATTCCTGGTTCGAGATGTGGGAGGATTCCCGTAGGGAGGGAATTCCTCCTGCGAGATGGGATGAGTTCGTTGATGCTTTTATGGATCACTTCTTGCCTGCCGAGACTATGGAAGCCCGTGCTACGGAGTTTGAGGTTCTCAAGCACGGTAATATGAGTGTGTGGGAGTACCACATGGAGTTCGTGAGGTTGTCCAAGTACACTCCTCAGTTGGTATCGACTATGGATGCCAGAGTTCGACAATTTATTCAGGGCCTCAGTCCCTTCGTTGTGAATGAAGCTGCTACAGCTGCCTTGCACTTAGACATGACTTATGATAAGATAGTGGGGTTCGCCCAGGCCACGGAGGCTAGAAAATTGAAGATAAGGTCGGAGAGGGAGAGTATTAGTAGGGCCCGGCCATCGGGCCACTCAGAGAGTTCAGTTGGAGGAGGGAGACCGGTTCAGGGGAGAGGGCCATCCCAAACTTATGCTCAGTCCTCATCCAGTGCACCGCCATCAGTGCCTCGTTATCAGCAGAGCAGTCACTGCGGGTCAAGATCGGGTAGTAGGAGACCCCATCAGTCCGGTCGTCCAGGAAGGAGGTTCCAGCAGGAGAGGAGGGCTCTGTGCCCTAAGTGTGGGAGGTTCCATACCTAGTCTTGTTACCTGGATATCCCCATATGCTACGGGTGTGGGGTGAGAGGTCATCTTTAGCGGGATTGCCGTGCGCCCAGTCATGGCATGGGTAGTGGTTTTGCTCAGCCGTCCGGTTCTTCAGTCGCTGCATCTTCAGTACGTCCTCCAGCTCCAGCAGGGCGTGGTGCATATAGAGGTGGGGCTCGTGGTAGAGGTGGGCCCAGCCGGTTCTATGCTTTGAGTGGTCACCAAAGTGCGGAGGTTTCCCCAGATGTTGTTACAAGTATTCTGATTGTCCAAGCCCTTGATTGTTATGCTCTTATTGACCGGGGGTCCTCCTTGTCCTATGTTACCCCATTTATTGCTTCAAATTTTGGGATAGAACCCGAACAGCTTCATGAGTCATTCTCTGTGTCGACTTCGGTTGGTGATTCCATTACAGCCGCGCGAGTCTATAGCAATTATGTTGTCACGCTGTGTGGTTGAGATACCACGGCCGATCTTATCGAACATGGGATGATAGATTTTGATGTTATCATAGGGATGTATTGGCTTTACTCGTGCTTTGCTAAACTCGACTGCCGAACCAGAATTATGAGACTAGAGTTTCCTAACGAGTCAATTATTGAGTGGAAAGGGAATGGTGTGGTGCCGAAGGGTAGGTTTATTTCCTACCTTAAGGCCTCAAAGATGATTTAAAATGGGTGTATTTATCACTTGGTACGGGTTACAGACACCACTTCAGAAGTACCTGTCCCCGAGTCCGTTCCAGTCGTGAATGAGTTCCTTGAAGTGTTTCCGGAAGAGCTTCCAGGGATTCCGCCAGATAGGGAGATTGAGTTCGGGATTGATTTATTGCCAGATACGCAGCCAATATCTATTCCACCGTACAGAATGGCGCCAGCAGAATTGAGGGAGTTAAAGGATCAGTTGAAAGACTTATTAGAGAAAGGGTTCATTCGGCCAAGTGTGTCATCGTGGGGCGCTCCGGTTCTTTCCGTCAGGAAGAAGGATGGGTAGCTTCGGATGTGTATTGATTATCGGCAGCTCAACAAAGTCACTATCAAAAACAAGTATCCACTGCCTCGGATAGATGATTTGTTCGACCAATTCCAGGGTGCGAGCTTCTTCTCCAAAATTGATTTACGGTCGGGATATCACTAGTTGAAGATGAGAGAGCAGGATATTCCTAAGACTGCCTTCAGAACTCGTTATGGCCATTTTGAATTTTTGGTAACGTCTTTTGGACTGACCAATGCTCCAGTGGCTTTCATGGATCTTATGAATCGGTTTTTCAAACCGTTTCTTGACTCCTTCGTGATTGTTTTTATTGATGACATCCTTGTCTACTCGCGAAGTTGGAAGGACCATGCTAATCACCTCAGGGCAATTCTGCAGACTCTTCATCAACACCAATTGTATGCCAAGTTTTCAAAACGTGAATTTTGGTTGGAGTCAGTCACATTTTTGGGACATGTTGTTTCCAGAGAAGGGATTAAGGCTGATCCCCAGCAAAACGTAGAGGTAAAGGATTGACCTAGACCAACAACCCCGACAGAGATTCGCAGTTTCTTGGGTCTAGCTGGGTATTATCGTAGGTTTGTGGAGGGCGTTCTCTACTCTCGCCTCCCCATTGACTAAATTGAAGCACAAGGCAACTAAGTTCCAATGGTCCGACGCTTGTGAAAACAACTTTCAGGAATTGAAATCTAGATTGACTTCAGCACCGGTGTTAACTTTGCGAGAAGGCACGGATGGATTTGTGGTTTATTGCGATGATTCAAAGGTTGGTTTGGGATGTGTGTTGATGCAACATGGGAAGGTTATAGCCTATGCTTCCAGGAAACTCAAGAATCACGAGAAGAATTATCCGACGCATGATTTAGAACTCGCGGCAGTTGTGTTTGCATTAAAAATCTGGCAGCATTATTTGTATGGGGTCCGTGTGGATGTGTTCTCAGACCACAAGAGTCTCCAATATTTGTTCAAGCAGAAGGAGTTGAATTTAAGGCAGCGGCGATGATTAGAATTGCTTAAGGATTATGATATGAACATTCTGTACCATCCGGGAAAAGCAAATGTAGTGGCCGACGCTCTCAGTCGGAAGTCTATGGGTAGTCTAGCTCATTTGGAGGAAGATCAGAGGCCGTTGGCTCGGGAGGTTTGTCAATTGGCTAGTATGGGGGTCTGTATCTTGACCTCAGATGAGGGGAAAGTCATGGTGTATAATGGGGCAGAATCATCACTTGTAGCGAAAGTCAAGGAGAAGCAGTTTATTGATCCAGCATTGGCGCAATTGAAGGAGGAAGTTTTGAATGGCTAGAATTCTGCATTTTCACTCGGGAGCGATGATGGTGTTTCGCGGTGCCAGGGAAGGTTATGTGTTCCTAATGTGGATAATCTTCGGGGGAGGGTGATGGCGGAAGCTCACAATTCCAGGTATTCCATGCACCCAGGTTCTACGAAAATGTATCAAGATCTCTGGGAGATTTATTGGTGGAGCAGTATGAAAAGAGGTGTGGCGGACTTTGTCTCTAAATGTCCGAATTGTCAGCAGGTGAAGGCCGAGCATCAGAAGCCTGATGGATTAACTCAGCTTATGGAAATTCCAATGTGGAAATGGGAAATGATCAACATGGATTTAATGGTAGAGTTACCTCGCACTCAGTGCAAGTTCGACTCGATTTGGGTGATATTGGATCGACATACGAAATCATCGCGCTTCTTGCCGGTCAAGTCCACCGATACTGCATAATAGAACGCTCAGTTGTATACCAAGGAAATAGTCAGGCTTCATGGTACTCCAGTTTCTATTATTTCAGACCTCGGAACACAGTTCACAGCTAATTTTTGGAGGAAATTTCAACAAGGCTTGGGTACTCAGGTAAATCTTAGCACATCTTTCCACCCGCAGACTGATGGTCAGGCGGAGCGAACTATTCAGATGCTTGAAGATATGTTACGGGCTTGTGTATTGGACTTCAAGGGTAGTTGGGATGATCATTTCCCGCTTATCGAATTTGCTAACAATAACAGCTTTCACGCTAGTATTCAGATAGCCCCATTTGAGGCATTGTACGGAAGGAGGTGTAGATATCTGATTGGGTGATTCGAGGTTGGTGAAGCAGATATGTTAGGGCCAGATCTTGTGCACTAGGCATTGGAAAAAGTCTCAGTCATTCGGGAGAGGATGAAAACTGCTCAGAGCCATCAAAAATCCTATGCGGACATTCGTCGAAGAGAATTGGAATTCCAAGTTGATGATTGGGTATTCTTGAAAGTATCTCCCATGAAGGGAGTGATGCGGTTTTGGAAGAAAGGAAAATTGAGCCCAAGGTATGTCGGGCCATATCGGATTGCTCAAAGGATAGACAAGTGGCTTATAGGTTGGAATTACCCTATGAATTGTCATTAGTGCACCCGGTGTTCCACGTGTCCATGTTGAAGAAAGTGGTTGGAGATCCATCAGTCATCGTGCCAGTTGAGACTATTGAGGTTAATGAATAATTATCGTATGAGGAGGTTCCGGTTGCTATTCTTGATAGAAAAGTCCGTAGATTGAGGAACAAAGAAATTTCTTCGGTCAAGGTATTGTGGCAAAGTCAGCGCATTGAGGAAGCCACGTGGGAGGCGGAAAATGAGATGAAAGAAAGATATCCCCACTTATTTGAACAAGTCTAGTAGTCAGAACCCTCTCCTCTAACTCTACGTTTGGTTCTGTGCAAAAGCACCCCATCTTCCCCTAGTTGCCTTATTGATGTAATTTCCCAATGTGTGCTAAAACCGGACTCACTGTTCTATTTGGGGTAGTGTGAAACCCTTGAGGTAAATGAAAGTTTTGTGGAACGTATGTGTTAGGCAAGTGATTAATAGTAATGTAGGTTGGTATTGATTAATTGAAATGAATATAGTATATTGAGGTGATTGGGTTGTATGGGACTCATTAAAACGACCAAGTTATGTGCAAAAATGTGAATAATGTGCAAATTTGTAGTATGAGAAGAAAGAACTATGTGTAGTTGACAGAATGATCGAATGATTGCCAATTGTTGAGGTAACAACGTTGTGTGTGAGTTATGGGGTGATTAAAATGTGTAATGGTGCTTGGGAATGTGTTCCGGGGGCTCTCTGACAGGTAGGTAGGTCTAATTAGAAAGGGAACTCTGGCAAAAAAAAAATTGAAATATTGGAGTTAGTGAAAATCTGGAAGTTGCATGTCATGCTTTCAAAACTAATTGATTTCNAAGGGGGGGGGGGGGGGTGTAAAGACCCGTAACATTTTCTTGTTTAAAAAAAATAATGCCGAAAAAGTCCCCGAGTTGTTTTATTGTGGGAATCTCTTAAACAGACCTGAACTGCGTAAAAAGTACCCTGAGACTTAAAGAATATAATTTTCCAGAAAGTAGGTGTTATGCGACGCACTATGTGATCGCACAGCGTGTATGCGGACCACATAATGGTCGCATACCTAGGCAAAATACTGCCCCATTTGAAGTCCACTATGCGGTCCAGTATGCGATCGCATAACGTGTATGCGGACCGCACAATTGGTCGCATACCTGGGCAGTGTGTTCTAAACAAAATTAGAGAGAGGGGAGAGAGGGTTCTTGAGAGAGAAAGCTTCATCTTTACCAATTGGATTTTCAAATTCACTCGGGCCTGGAAATTTCGAGTAATCATCTTCTTCTTCATTCTAACAGGTAAGAATCCCCAAACCCTTTTCATTAGTTTTCTGATTTTAAACAAAAGGGGGACTCTCATGAATTGATTTTGAAAATATAAGTTTATACCTCGCATGCATGATCATTAATGTCCATAATCTAGTAAGAGGAAGCGGGTTGGGGTAAATTTCACAAATAAGGGGTTGGCAATCTAAGGGGGGAGTCACATACCAGTTGATAAATTCTTAAAAAGAGTTCAAATTGTATGCATGGTTTCCAATTCTTAGTTGAATATGTTTAATTGTGAACTAGATTAACGGTACTAGTCGATCCGGTGATTTGTGAGTAAAAGTTGAAAAGGAATTTAGACCCCAGGTATGTATGGCTAACTTTAACCTTCGTAGAATCCCCTTGGTTGGGTCCGAGTATTTGGTATGTGTACCTTGTTTGGAAATATGTGAATTGATTGTTCAGATGTGTTGAGGCGTGAGATTCTGTTCTCTGATTTTCCTGGTTTATTGTCATGCTACTGTGTTGTATGAAGTTGTGAAAGGTGTTTGATGTGTAATGAACGAAAGATTGATAATGTGCTCAAATGTGGGAATGTGTAAAATAGTTGAAAGCCATATATGGAAAGTAATGAAAACGAGTATTGTGAAACAATGTAACTGAATTGAGCGATTGTGGCAACACCGTGTTCATGAAATTACTACTTGATGAGAGTTATGGTTCCTTGGGCCCAAATACATAGATTGTTGATATGAACTTGTATTCCTTGAAGTGATGATTCTTGTGATGTAATTGTTTGTAGTTGTTGTTATGAAATATGATTGTCAGGTTGGATTGGGTTGTGCACCGCAACACGAAGTAATAAGGTTGATGGGTTGTGGTGATAAGGGTGGCCGAGGTAATAAGGATGGAATGTGATCGTTATCACTAGTGAAATGACAATCTATGAGCTCTTAAATATGATGATGTTGAAAGGGATAAAGGAGAGATTGTGCATCTTGTTTGATTTTGGTTGTTTCCTTCCACGTGCATTGATTAATTGGTTCTATTGTTGTTCCCTAATTGTGTGTTTGCTTGATTGTACTTGGGATAAAGTTTGTTTATACATACTAGTACTATTCCACAATACTAATGTCCCTTTTGCTGGGGGCGCTACATCTTTTATATGGATGTAGGTGGGTCCATAGAAGGTTGCTTAGCTCGCCGTTAGTGGTGCCTTCTCCTCATCCTTTTCAGCTGTCCTAGTGAGCCCCATTTCCTCTCGGGGCCATGTGTAGTTCAGGCCTTCTCCTTTTTGAGTGTATTATGTGTTGTAAGGTATAGCCGGGGCCTTGTTGCCGGCAAGTATTTTATAAGCTCCTAGTACTCTTAGAGGCTCCGTAGACACTATGTGGGTGTATATGTGTATTTTGGGCAGTGTTTGTATGTATTTGTAATCGCGGTCCGTATCGGGAAGTGGCGTATCTAATATGCATAAATTGGACTTAATGTGGTATTCACGCACCTTTTAAGCTTATGTCACCGCTTCACATAAATAATGTATGTTATAAACACGGGGAAATGCATTGGGTGGGAAAGGCAAATCAGGTTCGCTTGACTAGGGGTCACCCAGTCGAGTGCCGTTCGCGTCCCTCAAATTTGGGGCGTGACAAATACGGTTTTGAAATTACTAGATAGTGTGTAATGTACTTTATATCTTTTTCTATTCCATCACATGTTGCTCGTTTTGTTTGGTGTACTAGGTGACAATGGCCAACGTTGATTATGATGAAGAGGAGAACCCTTTTGCCGACATCGAAGAACACCTTGATGACACTAATGCTATCCTCCCTCCGGTGGTTGGTGCCTCTACATTCAAAGTGGATCATGGGTTGATTCTAATGCTAAAAGTAGAAGGATTGTTCCATAACTCAACAGATGATGATCCGACGCAACACCTAAGGAACTTCTTGGGTGTATGCGCCATGCACAAACAAACTAATGTTACGGATGATGCTTTGAGGTTGCGGGTGTTCAAGTACTCGTTGGCAGGAGAAGCGAAAAAATGGCTTCAAAACTAACATCCTCAATCTATCACATCATGGGCTGAGCTTGTATGAGCCTTCTTAGCAAAGTGGTTTCCAGATAGCAAAAAGTCAGAGCTTAGAGATAAAATATTTTTCTTCAAGCCATTGCCAGGGGAGCACTTACACGAGGCATGGGTTCCCAAACCATATTTTGATGGAGAAATTCTATGTGGGTTTTGGACCCACTATCCCAGTCCATTGCTAAAAATGCTGCATATGGGTCATTCATGGACAAGTCATTCGCTAGGATTACTCAAATTCTAGATAAAATGGCAAAGAATAATCAAGCATGGCACTCAGATGATGCCAGCGGTGGAATTTCCTATGTTACTCCCTCTCTTACCAAAATGATTAAAGACAATCAAGAGAGAGACCAATTGATTGCCGGTCTTGCTACCAACATTGATGTGTTGACAAATATGTTCACTGAGAGTCAAACAAAAAAGGAAAATATGGTGGGAGACATGCAATCGATGGGAAGTCAAGATTTTGAAGAAGCCAATTTTATGTCCAAAATTTTCAAGGTGGTTTCCGCCAACAAAACAATTGGAGGCCAAACCGCAAGGGCAAGGCCAACAAAATTGGCGAAATGATTAAGGTGGTCAAGGATCTTGGAACAACAACACAATTATGCCAATAGAAGTTCAAACCCTTATGTTCCACCAAGAGGGAAATATTCCAACTCCTCACAATACAAGGTGGGGCCATCGAATGAGTCCAAAATGGAAGGGATGCTAGAGAGAATCTTGCAAAATCAAGAGCGAAGTGATGCAACAATGAAAAACATGTCCGACGTAGTGGGATCACACACCGTCTCCATTCAAAAGCACGAGATGCAAATGAGAGATTTGTCATGAGAACAAACTCCCAATCTAAAGGGTATTCGTTTGAGTGACACTATTGTCAACCCAAAAGGTGGTGCAAGCGGACCATCTTCTCATTGCATGGTCATCACCACTAGAAGAGGTAAGGTGCTTCAAGATGAAAGCGAACAAGTGGTTTATGTAGAAAATTTTGATCAAGAAGTGGAAGCACAAGTTGAGTTGTCGGTTATTGAAATTGAGAAGGCCTCTCAAGAGGTAAAAATCCAAGAAGCAAAGCATGAAGAGGTTAACGAAAAAGTGAAGGAGACCCCAAAAGCTCCTCCACCAATTCCTCGACCTACTCCTCCATTCCCTCAAAGTCTTGCACGAAGGGTGGACGATGGCAAGTTTGAAAAGTTCTATGACATGTTGAAACAATTGTTGGTAAACATCCCATTCTTGGAGGCTTTCTAAGAAATGTCGGGGTTTGCCAAATACCTGAAAGATTTGATAACCAAGAAAAGAACTACAAACAATTAAGTGGTTAACTTGACTCATCGAGTAAGTTTGATAATTGCTACAACCACTGTTGAGAAAAAGGGAGACCCGGGAGCATTCACTATCCCATGTACCATCTGGTTGAGAGACTTTTCTAGAGCACTTTGTGATAATGGGGCTAGCATAAATTTGATGCCTCTTGCTATCTACAAGCAAGCGGAATTGAGGTTTCCAAGACCCACTAGCATGAGATTGCAAATGGCTGACCGATTAATTAAGAAACCCGTGGTCATTGTTGATGATGTTTTGGTAAAGGTGGAGAAGTTCCTTCTCCCGGCCGATTTTGTCATCTTGGATTGTGCGGTATACAAGGAGATTCCTATCATCCTAGGAAGACCATTCCTTGCGATGAGAAGAGATTTAATAGACTCGGAACGACATGAAATCAAGTTCCGAGTGAATAATGAGGAAGTCACCTTCCAAGCTAGCAAGGGTTTGAAATTTCCAAGTGCATACGAAGGAATCTCGGTCATTGATGTAGTTGATGAGGTTGAAGATGCTATTGAGATGAAGATGGAAGAAGAATGCCTCGGCGAGGCTTTGGCGGAAATCTTGGACAACTTTGATGGTGAATACATTGAGGGGTATGTTGAAATAGTGAACGCATTGGAAGGACATGGGTCCTATACATATGCACCAAAGAAGCTCTCTCTTGACTTAGAGAATCGAGCTACTCCCCCCGCAAAACCTTCAATGATTGATCCACCACAACTTGAGCTCAAACCACTTCCATCACACTTGAGGTAAAAATTTCTCGGTTCTAATAACATTTTACCGGTAATCGTTTCATATTTGTTGAATGATGTGCAGGTTGATGAATTGTTGAATGTCTTGCAGTAGCACCGACAAGCACTTAGATGGACAATTGCCGACATTCGAGGAATCACCGTCGGGATATGTGAGCACAAAATTCAATTTGAAGAAGGGAGCAAGCCAAGTGTGGAACATCAAAGAAGATTAAATCCTTCAATGCAAGAAGTGGTCAAGAAAGAAATTATCAAATGGTTGGATGTCGGGGTTGTCTACCCCATTTCAGATAGTCCATGGGTGAGTCCGGTACAATGTGTACCAAATAAGGGAGGCATGACGGTGATTTGCAACGAAAAAAATGAGCTTATCCCCACATGGACGGTCACTGGATGGAGAGTATGCATCGACTATCAGAAGCTCAATAATGCCACGTGCAAGGATCGTTTCCCTATGCCTTTTATTGATCAAACGCTTTATCAGCTAGCAGGAAGATCTTTCTATTGCTTCCTCGATGGGTATTCCGGTTACAATCAAATCAATATAGCCTTGGAGGACCAATAGAAGACCACATTCACTTGCCCGTATGGGACCTTTGCCTTTAGTCGGATGCCGTTTGGTTTGTGCAACGCTCCGGCTACCTTTCAACGATGCATGATGTCCATCTTTTCCGACATGGTGGAAGACTTCCTAGAGGTCTGCATGGATGATTTTTCGGTGGTCGGTGACTCATTTGAGCATTTTCTTGATAACCTTAGACAAGTGCTCAAGAGATGTGAGGAGACCAACCTCGTGCTTAATTGGGAGAAATGCCACTTCATGGTGGATGAAGGCATTGTCTTGGGGAACAAGATATCAAAACATGGCATTGAAGTTGACCGGGAAAAGATTGAAATCATATCAAAACTTCCTCCACCAACATCGGTAAAGGGTATTCGAAGCTTTCTAGGGAACGCCGGATTCTATCGGTGTTTTATCAAGGACTTCTCCAAAATTGCAAATCCTATGTGCAAGCTCCTTGAGAAAGACGCCAAGTTTGTGTTTGATGACAAGTGCCTCATGGAATTTGAGGAGCTCAAAGCGAAGCTCACCACGACACCCATTATTGTCACACCGGACTGGTCTCTTCCATTCGAGCTCATGTGTGACGCCAATGGTGTAGCAATTGGAGCAGTCTTGGGTCAACGGCATAGTAAAGTTCTTCATCCGATTTATTATGCAAGCAAGACACTCAATGGTGCGCAAATGAACTATACAGTGATGGAGCAAGGGCTTCTTGCTATTGTGTATGCTTTCAAAAAATTCCGAGCTTATTTGTTGGGATCCAAGGTGGTGGTCTACACCGACCATGCCGCTCTTCGCTACCTCATGGAGAAGAAAGATTCCAAACCAAGACTAATCCGATGGGTCCTCTTATTACAAGAATTTGACTTTGAAGTCAAGGACCGAAAGGGCACCGAGAACCAAGTGGCGGACCATCTCTCTAGACTTGAAGAAGACGGACGACCAAAGGATGATCTTGATATCAATGATGCCTTCCCTGATGAGCACATCTTGGCATTATCTTCTTCATCCACTCCTTGGTACGCCGACATTGCCAACTACTTTGTTAGTGACCTAATCCCGGATGATTTGGAAGCATACCAAAAGAAGAAGTTCTTAATAGAGTGTCGGCAATATTATTGGGAGGAGCCATTCTTGTTCCATATTTGTGCGGACAACATTATTAGAAGGTGTTTTCTAGAGGAAGAAATGATGCAAATACTAAAGGAATGCCATGACTCACCGGTTGGTGGTCATCACGGAGGTAATCGGATGGCGGCAAAAGTGCTTGAATGTGGTTATTATTGGCCGTCCATCTATCATGATGCCAACCAAATGGTCAAATCTTGTGACCAACGTTAGAGGAAGGGATCAATCTCCAAGAGGCACTAAATTCCTATGCACTTTGTTTTGGAGGTTGAAATATCTGATGTGTGGGGTATTGACTTTATGGGGCCCTTTGTGAGCTCCTATGGTATATAGTATATTCTAGTGGATATGTACTACGTGTACAAATGGATTATAGCTATTGTCTTGCCAAACAATGAGGCAAAGAGTGTGATTGCGTTCTTAAAGAAAAACATCTTCACGCGGTTTGGCACTCCTAAAGCCATTCTTAGTGATGGTGGGTCTCATTTCTGCAACAAGGTTTTCACTGGGCTTTTATAGAAATATGGTGTCAAGCATAAGGTGGACACACCTTATCATCCCCAATCAAGCAGCCAGGTACAAGTCTCCAACCGGGAGATAAAGAACATTCTGGCAAAGACAGTCAATGCAAACAGGACCGACTGGTCAAGGAAGCTGGACGATGCACTGTGGGCATACCGCACTGCATACAAAACTCCCATTGGTACTTCTCCATACCGGTTAGTCTTCGGTAAAGCTTGCCATCTACCTGTGGAACTAGAGCATAAAGCCATGTGGGCTCTAAAGAAGTTGAATTTGGACTGGACTGAAGCTACAAACCTGAGGCTAACTCAACTCAACGAAATGGAGGAATTTCGTTTGCACGCTTATGAAGTGCAGCTATGTATAAGGAAAGAATGAAATTTGTCCATGACAAAAAGATTTTGAAAAGGGAGTTCCAGTCCGATGACTTAGTGTTGCTCTTCAACTCAAGACTCAAATTGTTTCCGGGCAAGCTCAAATCAAAATGGTCCGGTCCATTCAAAGTGGTAGATGTGCCCCTATTTGGCACCGTGGAATTAGCATCTGAGGATGGGCTCCGCACTTTCAAAGTAAATGGCCAGCGCATCAAGCATTATTTGGGCACTGATGGAGAAAGACATGTGGTAGAGCAATTGGCTCTTAAAGACGGTCCGTGCCCAACGGCTGAATGAATCCAAAAGAATGTCAACTTCGTCGTGCCGCGACGTTAAATCAAGCGCTTCATGGGAGGCAGCCCATGTGTGGTAACACCTTTTTTGTCTTGTAAATTTCAAATTTTGTTAATTTTATTTAATTGAGAAATTTAAAGTGTGTGTTAGAGTGCAGGTGGTTCAAAAGTTCACAAAACAGGGTAAAATTGCGAGTGAAAGGGAAGCTAAGAAAGAATGTCTAGTTTGCGACACAAATGCGATCGCACATTCACTATGTGGATCGAATTGTCATCGCAAAGCTGGACAGTTAGTTTGGCACTTTTGGATGGCAAGAATGCGGTGCCAAGGTGCACTATGCAAACTGCATTTCAGTTATGCGATCGTATAGTGCGTCGCATTGTGAACCTTGGTTAACCTTAGCAATACCCCACCGCATAACTAGTATGCGGTCGCATACCAGGTTATGTGGCCACTTTCCCATCACAATACACCCAGGTAAGTTCCTACTCTCTTCGCATATCTCACCATAAACGACCACACTCATAGCACTCTACACTTAAACAATAATAAAATAAAAAACAAAAAAAAACAAAAAAGAAGAGAGAAAGACGAACAAAGGAGAAACGGCTACTTGATTTCAAAGAGCCTAGCAAAGATCTGTGGATTCATCTTTCAAATTTTTGTTCATATTTCTTCATCCTCTGGTACGTCGAGCTCTTCTAATATCCATTTTTCGTAACTTCTTTTAGTTTAGGTTAAATTTCAGTGTGATTTTTTTTCTTTTCTTTTGATTGTTGTTAGTGTACCCCCATTCGTCCCAGTGGGTATTTGCTTGCAATTGGGGGGGGGGGGGAACAGCCTAAGAAACCTGTTAAATATTGCTTGTGGGTCATGAAATTAGGGTAGCCATTGTTAGGGTGAGCGAAGCTCTGAGTACGATGAGTTTTGCGGTACGCATTTGTATCGCATTCCAAACCCTAGGCAACCTGAGGAAGATGGTACAATGCGGCAACTCTGTGATCGCATAGTTGATATGCGGACCACAGAGTCGTCGCAAACCTCAACAGTTGGATGCCTGATGTAGCTTAGTGTTTGCGGTAGTTCTGCTATCGCAAATCCACCTTTGCGGTAGACTATGCGATCACATAATGTGATGAACTTTTCTTGCATTTGATTATGCGATGACTATGTGAACCGCATAATAGATATACGATCTCATAAGTCATCGCATAATCAACCCTTCGCAGCACATTGTTACTTTACGACAGGTTTGCGGTCCGCATAGTGGTTATGCAATCGCATAACCTGTCGCATAGTAGATTTTCTCAGTTAAATTTTTCCTTATGTCTGATACATCACTCACATGTCGTTCTTTGTAGATATGCCTCGCCAAAAACATACAGCTTCAACCAATAAAAGGTCTTCCTCCAGCCGTCAAGCACCACCGGCAAAACATTCACGACAAGCACCACCCAGTCACTCCCAGTCTGATGAAGATGAGACTTTGCCAGTTGTTAATCAACAGGCTGAGGCAAGGCGGAAACAAGGCGATGCTTTCCATCTTAGGTTCCCGCTCCCTGATTCTAGGACTCTGTATAGACAGGGGCTCTAAAAACGGAAAATCTTGGCTGAGAAATAATTAAGTCTGAACGGCCTTCAAGAACAATACCCTCATATTTTAGCGAACATCAAAGCTAGAAAGTGGGAGTATTTCACTTTGCTACCTAAGGAATTTAATGAAACAGTGGTGCGGGAGTTCTATGCATCCTATGGAGCCTCCAGAATAGCTCACTACAAGCGCAACAAAATATTCTGCGACACTGTTCTAGTTCGGGGGAAGGAGGTATACTGTGATGGGCCGGAAATTCATAATCATTATTTCTCAACCCAGTGCCCTAGTACAGCGGAGTATGAGGCAAAATTGGCCAATAGAGATTGTGAGCGATCTTGGGTTGCATCAGTAATTGCCAAGGGTACCCCAACCTGGATTGACCCTCCACACAAAATATACAAGGAGGATCTTATATGAGAGGGTTGATTTTGGCTCAGTTTTGTCACTTCCCGCTTGATCCCAACCCGGAATGAAACAGACATAAGCATTGAGAAAGTTATTCTCGTCGCTTGCATTATGACTGGGATCACGATAGATGTGGGTGACATCATTTCCAAAGAGATAGGGGTCGGGGCGTGGCAGAAAGCCACATCATTTCCTTTCCCATGCTTGATCACAGCCCGATATAAAGCTACACATGTTCCTACAATGCCACATTCTGACAAGATGGGAAAAGCGGAGAAGGATATTGACATCACACGCATTAGTGATGCGGTGACAAAGGTTGTTGATGTTCCTCGGGACATTCAGATTCAGATTCAGATTCCCAGCGAGACATACATCTCCGACTCCCAGACTTCTATTGCACCTCAGACCGCAGAGGCATCCACTGCTGCCCCACAGCCTACCCCTCAGGTCATTGCCCAGCCACCTGCTTTATTGCCAGTCCTTTCGAGGCTTGGTATCCTATCTCAGTACACCAATGCTAAGGTAGACAAGCTTCTAAATGACCTCCCTACACTTGTCAGGTAGGCCCTGACCCCCATTCAGTCATCAGTGACGGCTCTACAGCAGCAACACATATCTTATGTAGGTTACCTGAAGGGGCTTGAGGCCAGGATTGAGAAGATTGAGCGTGGTGAGGTTGGAGACCTGCCAACGCTCCGTGCTGATGTGACTACACTGAAGACTGAGCTCCACAAGCTGCAAAATCTGGAGTTTGATTTCTCTTCCTTCCTGCCCAAGGAAGGAGAGTAGGGAGCGGGTGGATCGGAGACTGGGCTAGGTCTTGATTTCTTCACACTGATGATAGCCTAGGCAGACCAGACTGTTGGACCCTCCCAGCCCCCACTTTCCTCTGAGCCAATTGACATACCTTCTGGGGAGGAGTCCGGAAATTCAGTAGAGTCTGATGGTGAGGAGTCATCTGAGGAGGAAACTGATAAGGAGGACTTTTCTGCTGATGATGAAGGCCCTCAAGAGAAGGGCAAGAAGATTGCCATCACCACAGTTGCGGAGGAAGAAGAGGAAGCTCAGGTATAGTTGGCGATACAGCGGTCACTAGTTGACACCGCTACTCGGGCCACAGCACCAGACATTCCACCGTCAGCAAGCAAGGCCAGCAGCTCTTGGAGTCCACCTTCAGTTGCATGACATGAAGATACTCAAACTATTGTACTTGTTTTCTTTTTGTGTTATATGTGATCTTCAAAGTTGTCGGCAAACTTTTGTATATATTTGTGTTGTTTATCGTTAACTTGTGGTGTCCTCGTACATATGTTATCTGTGTATATATATAAATAAAAAAACAAAAACAAGTAGATAGTTGTACGTATGGTTATCAGTAGTAATTAACAATGAATTCCCCTTGGTTTTTCTTCGCCAGGTTCTTTTCCAAGGGTGTAATAATAGAACCATGGCCGTAGGATGAAACGTATTGACCAGTTTGGTGTAGGTGTCTAGTCTCAAGCATGTGTGTCTATAAATAACCTATACCCTTTCGTGAAATAAAAAAAAAGGTACCTTGTGTTGTAAAGGCAATCAACTTTGTGAACTTGAGGCTCGCTTTTTGACTTTACGCTTACTTAGAATTATACATGTAAATATGATGAAAGCTTCGAGTTGCCAAATGTTGACTCGAGAGCTAAAACTATGTTGAGCCAAACAGTCGTGTGCCGTGTGTGTTAGCTTTTGTATAAATAATTCTTGTGTTACTTGTGTCGTCTAGAACTTGCCCGGTTGGTTTTTCGATGCTCATGATAAGTACATTTAGTTGGATAAATGACCGTAGGCAGTCTTTGTGATATGGAAAACCCAGTGAGCCTTTCAAGCTACCCAATGTATTCATGTTATCACTAGTTACCCCATTTGAGCCTTTAACCTTTTTGTTGGACACCTCATTACAAACCTTTCCTTTTTTTTTTGTAAAATAACTCCCTCTTTTGAACTCGTCCCTCCTTGAACATTGATAATGAAGCTAAACACCTAAGTTGTGGGTGGGGTGTCAAAGTGGAAGTTGATAAGGTTGTACATTGAGCGTAGGAACCTGCACCTCAAAATATTTGCATGATTTTATTCAAAAGAAAAAAGAAAAAATAAAGAAATATCTGTATATATATACATATGGAGCTTTGAAGAAAAATATAAAAAAAATAAAAGAAACTAGAGGGATATGTCAGGTGGTTCAAAGTTGGTAACTAAGAGCCAATAAGGGCTATGTGGTTTGAAAAGAGACAAAGGGCATTGAAAGTGAAAAATGTGAGTAGTGTTCAAGGAGGGTGTAGTCACTTGTACCCAAATAATCATCCAACCCTTCCCAAAGCCTACATTACAAGCATAAAAAGTCCTTATGGGATCTCCAGTCGAATGTTCTTAAACAGGCAACGAATCAAAATAAAGGCAAGCCTATGGTATGATGTGTTGTAAAACTTGAAACTCTTTGTGAGAGTGAGAGTCTTTGTGAATATGTCCCTTTTTGCTGTCATTGTAAATATTGAGAGTTGGGACCTTCTTTCTGGTAAAGGCACATGAATTGTGAAGTCTGACAGAATTTGAGTTCTTGAAGTCGGATGCTAGTGCACTCAGCTGAGAGTAACATTTTGTCAAATTGGTCGAGGTTCAAAGTTCACAAGTTGATTAGTTTCCTTGTATATAACAATGATTGTTCATAAAGGGTAAATAAACGAAAATGCATGCTTGTGGTACTAGCAATTAACACCGCCCTTGGTCATTATTGTTTCCGGTCTTGTAGTTGGAGTCTAGGGTAGGATAGAGTCATTTTAGTTGCTTGAGGAAAAGTAAGTGTTTAAGTTGGGGTGTTGATGTGCCGGAGAATTTCGGCACATTTAATACCAAATTTCTTGGATTTTAGCTTGTTTTTAAGTGCATTTATCTTTTATACTTATGGAATTTGATGTTTTGTAGTGCATGAGGGTTGAACCTCAAGAACATGTAAAAGAGATCAAAAAGCTGAAAAGGATAAGAAAAAGACAAGATGCGATCGCATAATCAACAAGGGAGAACCGCATATCTTCTATGCAGACCGCATAATGCACAGGTGGACCGCGTAGTTCAACAGATTGTTTGGCAAAAATTCAAGTGCAAAAATGCGGTCCATTATGCAATCACATAACTGGTTTGTGAGCCGCATAGTGGACCGCAAACCTCCAACGCCAAAAGCTCAGCTCAGAAATACGATGCAATTATGCGTTCGCATATCAACAATGCGGACCGCACAACATGAATGCGGCGACGCACCTGGAAACTAGGGTTTGTATATGCGATGGCTCCGTGAAGAATGCGAACCACATTCCTGTTATGCGACAGGAATGCGGTCGCATAGTTGACCTGGAAGGGCAATTTTGTCTGTTTTCACCCCGAATTTTAGCCCACTATAAATAGATTTATTGGGGTTTTGTGGGTGATTCTTGTCTGGTTTTTGGGATACAATACACTCATTGAATATTGTTCTCTTTTGGAAGCTTTAGAAGTGAAGATTCTTGTATTTTGTAAGCTTTATGACATTTATTACTCTCATCTTTTTGTCTTTAAACATGAGTAGCTAGCTTTAAATACTAAGGTTGTGGACCCTAAATGAGTGTTATGCTATTGGGTATTTAACATTGAATATATATATAATGGTTGGTTGATATTTATTTACTTCTCATTCTTCATTGATTGTTGGTGGTTGAAAACATTAACAAGTGCCATTAAATTCTTACTTTACTTGAAAAAGTGAGTTTGCATTGGTAGGAGTAAATATCAAAGACTCAAGTCTTTAAACCCTGTTTAATAGAATCGCTTAGGAATAAGTGGATTTTATTTGGCATAAAGTGATTGCTCTTCATTGTAACTCTTTTGTATTTGGAAAATTCATAAAGAAGAAATACTACCCAACTATTGGAAAATAGTGGGTAGTCATTTAGAAATCATTTGCATATCTAAAGGGCCTTCCATTTGAAATATATCGTATTAATACCTATTAGCATTACATTTCATTGAAGGGGACACAACCTTGGTTTAGTTAATCACATTAATTACAACTTTAATTAATCATACTTCTCACTATTTCGATCAAATTACCACACAATCTATTCCCATATTCTTGTTACAATTAACGGAATAGAGATACGATTTGAGTTAAGATTCACACTACCAAAGTAAACTTTTCACGCCTATTCCATGTGAGATTCGACCCTAACCTTGTTGAGTTACTATATTTGACATCGATCGCTTTACACTATTTTAAGGTGTAATTTGAGCATATCAACATGTATAATGAATGCGATGCATAAGAAGTAAGTAAATAAGATCTCCCAGAATGTCGTAAGATCAATATGCCTTTGGATAAACTTTATCAACTACGTATTTTTCTGAGACCCATGAACAAAAGATATAATAAGAAGACACATGGGGAATAAAGAACATAGTCACCCCTAATTCTTCTATGAATAGAGGTATTTATGAAAGTTGTACGATTGCTCGTTTTGTTTGTATCATATAAATCATGCCAAAAGTAAAGAAGGGATATCCTTAACATACCTTTGTCATTTACCTAACCACACGATGACGGTTCAGCTCGTTAGTACTTCAATCCAAAAAAAACAACAAGGGACCATTGCTAAGTTTATGGAAGCTAGAACTCAACATAAATGTGCGACTAGCTCGTCTACTAAATTTTGGACAACACCTCCCCTTATTCTTTTCATTTTCCTCAAATAAAACAACAAGACCAACATGTCCAGAATATCAACAAACGTGTGTATATATATATATATATATATATATATAACCTCATATTCGTTACAATACATCACCAAAACAGTGTACACCATCTCACCCAACAACCAAGTTCTAACTTGCACTTTCCAAGCCTTCTCTTCTTCCAAACACATCAACCACAATAGAAATAGTATTCTTAAGTTATTTCTACTGATTTCCAGGAATAAAACATCAAGAATTCAACTCCAAAATAGTCCAGCAACTACAACACTACAACATGAAGTTCAACACACTTCAGAAGTTTCTTTTAACAAATCAACTAGATATACATAGATGATCTTAAATACATATAGGAGAAGTTAAACCTTACCTTTCAGCAAGAATACTTGTCCAACTAAGTTTCACTTCAATATCTATCAAGCTTTTTACCCCCAAACAACAAAGTAGAGAGAGATAACTAGGTGATCTTGATCTTCCAAGAGAGAAATCACCTTACCAACATTTGGTCTTGAACCCTAGGATAACTTTGAGAGAGATCTTGGGATGATATTTTGGAGCTCCTTCACATTGCAATAAAGTGAGAGAGATGATGAATTGTGCTTCCAAGTGAAATTAAGATATATCTATGTTTATAAGGCCCCACTAATGGGCTTGGGAAGATGGGTCTTAGGCTGCCCCAAGACTTGTCCATCTCTATCCTTTTCCATTCCCTTTTAATTTGATCCACAAGCTCTAAGTAGGTGATGCACCTACTTGTCACCTACTTAATCAAGTAGGTGATTCATGTTGAATCTTTTTCCATTTTGAAACACATGTCTCATCCTCATTAAATAATTTAGACATGTGTCGAGTAGCTCAAGCAAGTAGGACGGAAAGTAAGTTGGTGAAGCAGGCACGTCGAGTCATTACATAACCTTGCCAACCAGTTCGAGTGACTTTGTTGTTTATTGTGATATTGTAGAGTGGATCTGGATTATGTCTTAATGAAAGAGGTAAAGTTATAGCTTATGCTTCTACACAGTTGAAGATCCATGAAAAGAGTTAGTCAACTCGTGATCGGAACATGTCGTGGTTGTGTTTTCTTTTAAGATTTGGTGGCACGACTTATATGGCAATCATTGTGAAGTGTACACCTATGATAAAAGCTTGCAGTATGTTTCCAAATAAAGGAAATTAAACTTGAGGCAAATAAGATGGTTAGAATTGTTGAAAGATTATGACTTGAGCATTTTTCACCATCCGAGAAAGGAAAGGATGGTAGTGTAACGACGCGGTCGGTCGTTTCAAAATTTGTAGCCTCATTCCCCCATTTTCTGCTCATTATTTGCTTTACCATTATTTTATGACTTATCGGGGTAGTTGGTTCGTGCCCGAAATGATTTCATAATGAATTGAGACACTTAACCTCATAATTGAAAACTTAAGTTGGAAAAGTTGACCGAATGTTGACTTACATGTAAATGACCTCAGATTTAAATTTTGATGATTCTGTCATCTCCGTTGGGTGATTTTGGACTTAAGAGCATATCAGGATAGTGTTTGAAGGTCCGTAGTGGAATTAGGCTTGAAATGGCAAAAGTTGATTTTTTGGGAAATTTGACCAGGGAGTGGACTTTTTGATATCGGGGTCGGATTAGAATTTCAGAAGTTGGATTAGGTTATTAGTGTTATTTGTGACTTGTGTGCAAAATTTGGGGTCAATCGGATGTGATTTGATAAATTTCAGCGTCAGTTGTAGAAATTGGAAGATCAAAGTTTATTAGGCTTGAATCTATGAGAGATTCGTGTTTTTTATGTTGTTTGAGGCGGCTTGAGGATTCGACTAAGTTTGTATGATGTTATGGGAGTTTATGGTATGTTTGTTTGAGGTCCTGAGGGCCTCGGGTGAGTTTCGGATGGTTGACAGATCATTTTAGGACTTGGTTTGATGGCTGAAGACTGTTGGTGTGATTGTTCTAGTTTCCTCTTACATGATCGCGATAGTGGTCTCACGTGCGTGAAGTGCATCTGGAGGCTGAGGGAGTTTGTTTCTTCGCATTCACGAGGGTGAGGACGCATTCGCAAAGAAGGGAAGAGGCGACTGGGGACCCCTTGCTATTGGTCTACGCATTCGCGAGGCGTAGGTTGTATTCAGTATTTCATGTTTGTCAGGTGCGCATCCAGTATATCATGTTTCTATGCTCCGGAAGTATGTGGGCAATCCTTCTCATGTTTTTCATTTTAGCACGGGTCAGTTGGATGGTGATTTGACTTATGATATGGATCCGGTGGCCATTTTGATCAGTAAGTTCGAAAGTTGAGGTCAAAGGATATACTTCAGTGAAGGTGCAGTAAAGAGGTCAGCCCATTGAGAAGGATACTTGGGAGACCGAGCAAAAGATGCGGAGCAGATATCCATACCTATTTGAGACTCCAGGTATGTTTCTAGACCCGTTCGAGGACGAACATTTGTTTACGAAGGGGATGATGTCACAACCCCGCCGGTCGTTTCGAGAGTTGTAGCCCCGTTCTCCCATTCTTCTTGTTTCGTGCTTTACTGTTGTTTTATGACTTACCAGGTGAGTTGGTTCGGGTCCTGAAGGATTTCAGAATGAATTGAGACACTTAGTCTCTTAATTGAAACTTAAGTTGGAAAAGTTGACCGGATGTTGACTTATGTGTAAACGACCCTGGATTTGAATTTTGATGGTTCCGTTAGCTATGTTGGGTGATTTGGAATTAGGAGCATGTCCAGATTGTATTTTGGAGGTCCGTAGTAGAATTACGCTTGAAATGGCGAAAGTTAAATTTTTGGGAAATTTGACAGGGAGTGGACTTTTTTATATTGAGGTCATATTGGAATTCCGGAAGTTGGAGTAGGTTTTTAGTGTCATATCTGACTTCTGTGAAAATTTTGGGGTCAAACAGACGTGATTTGATAGGTTCCATCTTCGGTTGTAGAAATTGAAAGTTTTAAAGTTCATTAGGCTTGAATCTATGTGTGATTCATGTTTTTGATGTTGTTTGAGGCGGCTTGAGTGTTCGACTAAGTTCGTATGATGTAATGGGACTTGATGGTATGTTTGGTTGAGGTCTCAGGGGCTTCGAGTGAGTTTCACATGGTTGACGGATCATTTTTTGGACTTAGCTTGATGGCTGAAGATTGTTAGTGTGATTGTTCTGGTTTCCTCTTGCGCGTTCGCGAGAGTGGTCTCGTGTTCGCAAAGTGCATCTGGAGGCTGAGGGAGTTTTTTTCTTCTCGTTTGCAAAGGAGAGGATGCGTTAGCAAAGAAGGGAAGAGGCGACTAGGGACCCCTTGCTATTGGTCTACGCGTTCGCGGGGTTATGGTCGCGTTCGCGAAGAGTGGGGTCGGCAAAGCATCGCATTCGCGAGGTAGAAGACGTGTTCGGAAGGGTTAATTTGAGGGGCAGTCAGATTGTTCTACGTGAACACGAGGGGAAGGTAGCGTTTGCGATGAAGGCATCACTGCGCAGAATTAGAAGATTCAAAACGAGGGTTTTGAGTTCATAATACAAAATTAAATTGGGAGCTCGATAGAAGGCAATTTTTGGAGGGATTCTTGTGTGGCTATTTTGGGTAAGTTATTCCTATCTAATTTTTGTCAATTTCCATGATTATGCTTTTGATTCCAAGACCGCTGGTCTGATTGTTCTGGTTTCCTCTTACTTGTTCGCGTGAGTTGTCTCGCGTTCGCGAAGTGCATCTAGAGGCTGAGATAGTTTTCTTCTTTGCATTTGCGAAGGAGAGGACGCATTCGTGAAGGGAAGAGGCAACTGGAGACCCCTTTCTATTGGTCTACGCTTTCGTAGGATTATGGTTGCGTTCGCGAAGAGTTGGGTCGGCAAAGCATCGCGTTCGTGAAGGGTTAACTTGAGGGGCACTCAGATTGTTCTACTTGAACGTGTGGGGAAGGTCGCGTTCGCGATGAAGGCAACACTGGGCAAAATATTCAAAATGAGGGTTTTGAGTTCATAATATAAAATTGAATTGGGAGCTCGGTAGAAGGCGATTTTTGGAGGGATTCCTGCGTGGGTGTTTGGGGTAAGTGATTCCTATCTACTTTTGGTCAATTTTCATGATTATGCCTTTGATTCCATCATATCATTTGTGATATGGGGTGGAAAATTGGGCTAAATGAAGAAAAGTTCTTATGCTAGATTTTGAGGTTTTGAATGGAATTTTGATATCGATTGGAGTAAGTTTGGTATGGTTAAACTCGTGGCTAAATAGGTTTTCGGGTTTTGTGATTTTTGTTTGATTCTAAGACGTGAGCCCGGGAGCGGGTTTTGAGCCGATTTAGGATTTTTGATTAAAACTTCGTGTTTTTCTTATGGAATTGATTTCTTGTCCCTTATTATTTGTATTGTATTTTTTGTGGCTAGATTTGAGACGTTTGGAGGCTAATTTGTGAGGCAATGGCGTATTGGAGTAGGGATCTTTCTCAGATTGCGGTAAGTAACAGTTCTAAATCTGGCTTTATGGGTATGAAACCCCGGATTTTATGTTATGTGATTGGTTTGGAGGTGACACACATGCTAGGTGACGGGCGTGTGGGTGTGCACCGCAGGAATAGGGACTTGGTCTATTCCATAGAAATTGTGAAGCTGAATAACTTCTTGCTAGCTATATATTCTCCATATGTTATAGAAATTTAACTACAATTCATGTTAGAAATCATGTTTAGGCTATGTGTTAATACTGTTGGAGCCCACAAAGGCCGAGTACATGTTGAATTACCTGTTATTTGCTGTTTGCACTCAGTCTCAGATTTTTCTTGTATATCACATTTCAATCTCTATTATTCTTTGTTGATACATCATGTTATTGTTGTTTAGGCTGATTCTCATGACTTTTGAGATCCCGAGAGACTAGAGAGGGTGGTGACTGGGTTAGGTTCTGAGTGTCGAGCTGTGAGTGATATGTATTGATGTGGATCATGTTGCACACCGCAACGAGCCTCAACGCTATATATATGTAGATCGGGTTGCACGCCACAACGAGCCATAGGGATGTATATATGCGGATCGGGTCGCGCGTTGAAACATGCCTTATGGCTGATTATATATTGATGGGATCGGGTTGTACGCCTCAGCAATATAGTGCTTGGGCTGAAGGAGCTCCTCCGGAGTCTGTACACCCCAGTGAGCGCAAGTACCTATTGAGTACGAGTGCTGAGTCCCGAGTGCCGAGTGCTGATATATTAAGAGAGATTGAGCGACTATTGCTATGAGAGGATGCCCTTGGTATCATCATTCTTGCACTTAGATGCTATATGTCACTGTTTGGAAGTTTTCTGAAAGATATTTTATTCTGTTTTATTCGAATTTGATATGAGATAGCTGATTTGACCTAAATTATCGAAATTGTAAGCATGCGTATTTTTCCTATGTTGAAAATTTCTAAAATTTGAACTATAATTGTGTAGATCGTTACTATCTTGTAGTTCTTTATTTAGTATTGTTACTTACTGAGTTGGTTGTACTCACGCTACACCCTGTACTTCGTGTGCAGATCCAGGTGTTTCCGGACACTGTGGGTGTTGATACCTTGTGCAACAAATCTTTGGAGACTTCTAGGTAGCCCGACGTTCGCATCTCTTGTCTTCTCCTTCTCTATTATTTCTCTTCATTGTTTCTAGTTTCGGACTATGTTGGGCAGTATATCCCATACTTGTGACACTTAGATGCTCATGTACTCTGTGACACCCCAATTTAGGAGTTTTCCGCGTTTTGTTTGGATCTTTTATCTTGTTTATCAGAAATTGATATTTAAACTCCATTAAGAATCCATTTTGTTAAAAGTGTTGGAGTTATTCGTAAATGTCATCTTGCTTAGTACCGCGATAGGAGTCATCACGACAGGTTACGACTTTGGGTCGTGACAGGTGTTGGCGCACTAAACTAAAAATCGGGAGGTACTTTGGCACACTTACCAATAGACAAAGAGATTGTTGCATGTGCTATAGCACTTTCCTCTCTTATTAATAATTGTAAGAGTAAGCAATTTGAAGATCCAAACATAGTAAATATTCAGAATGGTATGCAATCCAAAGATATTCTTTCTTTTACTCATGACGAGGATACGGTATTGAAATGAATGATTGCTTATGCTTACCAAATGTTGATAGGCTTTGTGATGAGATTATGGCCGATGCACGCTTCAACTTATTTTGTACATTCGGGTTTCATAAGAAAAGTACAAGGACTTACGAGAAATTTAGTGATAGAACATGACGAAGGGAAGTATCTTTTTGTCTTTTGTGGATAAATGCTTAAACTGTCAATAGGTGAAAGCCAAGCACCAGAGGCCTGATGGATTGGCTCATAACATTGAAATTTCACTTTGGAAGTAGGAAACGATTAACATAAGCTTTGTGGTTGGTTTACCTCGCACCCGTTTGAAGATAACTCTATTTGGGTGATTATAGACCTAATTACAAAGTCGACATTCCTTGCCGGTGAAGACAACTAACATAGCATCACAATATGCCAGTTGCACTTGAAGGAAATTGTCAGACTTCAAGAAATTTTAGTTTCTATCATATCTGAAAGAGGTGCACAGTTTACTGCTTATTTTTCAATGTCCTTTCAAGAGGGTTTGGGTATAAGTGTCAATTTGAGTGTTGCTTTTCAGTTGGAAACTAAAGGACAGGCTGAGAGAGCTATTATGACACTCGAGGATATGTTGCGAGCGTGATCCATAGACTTTGGTGGGAATTGGAATAATCACTTGCCTTTTATTGAGTTTTCCTACAACAATAATTATCAAGCAAGTATCCAAAATGCTCCCTATGAACCATTATATGGACGACATTATAGATCACCCATTAGGTGGTTTGAGCCAGCAGAGGTAGGACTAATTCGTCCCGATCTTCTACATGATGCCTTTGAGAAGGTGCTTTTGATTCAATAATGACTTAAGACCGCTCAGAGCCATCAAATATGTTATACTCATGTACATAGGCATACGTTGGAGTTTAAAGAGAGTGATCGAGTATTCTTGAAGGTGTTGCCGATGAAGGGTGTTATGAGATTTTGGGAAGAAGGGTAAGAAAAGTCCTAGATTTGTTGGCATGTATTCAATCTCGAAGAATATTGGGAAGATAGCCTATAGGTTGGAGTTACCTGTATTGATGGTTTTGTTCATCCTATTTTCATTTATCATTGTTATGGGGATACAAGCTCGACCCATCTCACATCTTCTCACCGGAGATAGTGAAAATAAGTGATGGTTTAACTTATGAGGAAGAACCAGTTGAAATTCTTGATAAGCAAGTCCATAGGTTGAGGAATAAAGAGATAGCTTCAGTTAAAGTGTAATGATGTAATCATGACGTTGACAAGGCTACTTGGAAGGCCGAGGAAAATATGTAAACCCAATACCATACTTGTTCGTAACTACATATATGACTAGTTTTCTAAGAAATTTTAAGTGTGGTTTTATCATGTTTTACTTCCATAGAGCAAGCACGAATTAATTTATCTTTCTTATGAGTATAGACTTGGTACATTTATGTGGTGTAGTTGATCCATTTATTACCTATGGTTGCTATATTCCTGCCATTGTATTGGACTTTCTTATTGTGATGCTGAGAGTGGCTATATAGTGGTGTTTTGGTGTATACGAGGTTGTTGAGGCATTTATTGATGTAATTATAATGAGTAAAGTCATGTGGGGCCTTTAATATTATATTGTTGTGGCTTGCTGACAAGTTAAAAATTTGATAGGCCTAGAAACTGTACCGAAAGTTTTGGAAATTGGAAGATTTAGTTAAATTATAAGGCCTGAAAGTAAAGAGAGGTTTGGATATTAAAATTTCGGACCTTAATACGACCAAGGATTTACATTAGAGATCGAATATTTTTAAGCGGAGGAGAATATAAAGTCTCGCGAATTCAAACGTCATATTCGGGTCAAGTTAACCATAATAAACGTTTAAAGTTATTCTTAGTGTGCCTGAAATTACACGAGGCTAATAGTGTCATCACACCATAAACCTTGGTGATGTTCTTCAGAGTAAACAAAGCCTATATGAGTTGATAGAACTTAAAATAATCAAGACGGATTAAGAAAATGAAAATCTGCACAAGCAACAAAAGCTGGCACATAGGCCATAGAGCCTGAAGAAGAAAGAAAAAATTGAAATAAAACTAATAAACTTAGCCTCGAGCATATGTTGACGCATGTCACTGCATAGTTTTGAAGATTGACAAATGTCTTACCAGTTGAACCAGGTCCATCAGAGCACACATCGTGAACTGACGAGTTGGCACATGAACCATATATGCTTAGGAGATGTTTTGAATATGAAATATCAATGTACCAAGATATTGTCTCCTAATGCGAAAAGGTTGCAAACTGATCTGATTAATTAAAGTCAAATTCAACAAGGAAAGTAACAAAAGAAAGAAAGTTGAGTTTGGTTCGAATTGGTTCACCCAGGTAGAGTTGAACTGGAATTGGAAGACAAGCTCAAGGACTGACTCTATAAATACTTGATGTATTTCTACTAAAATTCAACACGCACAAAGCTGAAGTGAATCAAAGTCTGAAAGAAAAATTCCCAGAGTTAATTTTTGCTAGCAGAATCATTGTGCGATGCAAAGGCTACAGTTCAACTAAAAGAACCAATTTCATCAAATTGATTATTGAGTCTAGTTGATTGTAGTAGGAGTTTTTAATAATGTATCTTTCAGCTTGCATAGAAGCAATTGTAATAGGTACGTATTGATCAAGTTAGAGTTAACTTGAGGTGTGTAGAAATTAGCTAGGGGCTAGTTACTACAAAGGG
>ML377854.1:0-21298 GCA_005239525.1 Nicotiana knightiana | reverse complement strand
CAATAAATCTGAAAAGAAAAACACTGACTTGTTGAACCAGGTTCATCCACTTGAAACTAAGATTCTAGAACTAAAATCTGAAAACTTACAGCTAAAGCTAGGATCAAGTAAAAGGGTTGTTGATCATTCTCATATCATGTTAGAAGAAAACATGGTAAAATTAAAAGATAAGATGTATGCCAAGGACAAACAAATAAGAACTCTTAATTAAGAGCTTGGCAAAGTCAAACATGAATTAGATCGAACCTGTAAATGGAATAAATCCTCTGACGCCCTGATATGGCTTCAAGAGAATCATAGTAGAAATAGGAGAGGGATTGGCTTTGGAAGTCAATTGCCCAAGTGGGATCCCAAAATTAAGTATCTCACTCTTCCTGAGAATAAAATCTACAGCCATTATGGTAAAACTGGACACTACAAATATGAGTGTACTGCAAAAGAGCATGCCAGTCGAAAAAATAAGAGGTTTGTAAAAAGGAAAAACTGGCTACCAAATTGGGCCAAGAAAATTTTGATTCATCCATTCTCTCATAGAAAAATATCCAAACTAGTTTGAGTTCTTAAGACTAACGTTTGATTCCTTTTTTTAGGTTTAAGTGAGAGGAGGCAGCCAGATTTGGTACTTGTATAGTGGCTGCTCAAAGCATATGACTGGGAACATGGAACAGTTCCTTCACTTGAAAGTCTCAAAGGAGGAAGTGTCTCCTTTGGAAACGGGAAGAAAGGTGAAATCATTGGGGTTGGTAAGGTAGGTAATGATGATACACGATCTATTGAACATGTGTATCTAATTGATGGCTTGAAATACAGTATGATCTGTGTATCACAACTATGTGACAGAGGTAACCTGGTTGCTTTTTACTTCCACAAAATGTTTTGTGATTAACCTTCTTACTGACAAGATTGTTTTGCAGTGGAAAAGAATGAATAACATCTATGTCATAGATTTGTCCACATTGTCTGAAAATGAACTCACTTATCTAAGTGTGTTGGACAGTGATCCCCTCCTGTGGCACAAACTACTTGGTCATGAAAGTCTAACTCAGCTTAACAAACTAGTCTCTAAGGACTTAGTGGTAGGACTTCCTAACATTAAGGTCAAGGAAGACAAAGTTTGTGAGGCATGTGCTAGGGGGGAGCAGGTAAGGTCCTCTTTCAAAAGTAAGAAAATGCTCAGTACCACCAGGACGTTCGAACTGGTTCATATGGATCTATGCGGTCCTATGAGAACTTTAAGTAGAGGTGGTAAGAGATATGTGATGGTGCTAGTTGATGATTTTTCAAGGTTCACTTGGACCTTATTCCTGGCATCTAAGGATGAAGCATTTGATATGTTCACCTCATTTGTCAAGAAAACTCAAAATCAATTGGGACATCAACTGGCATCAATAAGATCTTACCATGGTACTGAATTTGAGAATATTAAGTTTGCTGAGTTCTGCGATGAACATGGTGTTAATCATAATTTTTCTGCTCCTAGAACCCCATAGCAAAACGGAGTTGTTGAAAGGAAAAACAGAACTCTTGAAGACATGGCAAGAACCATGCTCCTATCTAGCAAACTACCTCACAGCTTCTGGGCTGAAGCAATAAATACTGCTTGCTACATAATCAATAGATGCATGACTAGACCTCTAGTAGAGAAAACTCCCTATGAATTACTTAAAGGGAGAAAGCCCAACATATCCCACTTTAAGGCTTTTGGATGCAAGTGTTTTGTACACAATAATGGCAAAGATTCCCTAGGAAAATTTGACCCCAGAAGTGATGAGGGAGTATTCTTGGGATATTCATCACATAGTAAAGCTTATAAAGTGTATAATAAAACAACTATATGTGTAGAATAAATTATACATGTTGTCTTTGATGAAACTAACATTCTTGCTGAGAGACAGGAACCTGAAGATGAGAAGCTTGGACTGGTAAGAAGCAGTGATCACACTGAAGCAAGCATGAAAGGTGGAACAGGTGATGGACCAGGTTCAACTACCCTAAGCATCATGGCAGGGGGAACTCAACATATACAACCTGGCCCTGATCCTGGTCTAAGAAACAAGACATCATGGAATCATCTAGAAATGAACAACTGGTACTTAAGCCACACATATATCATAGTTCTCACCCTCTTGAGAACATCATAACAGATTTGGTNCCCAGGCCATTGGATAGATCTGTAATTGGCACCAAGTGGGTCTTCAGGAACAAGCTCGATGAGGATGGAACTGTATCAAGGAATAAGGCAAGATTAGTTGTTCAAGAATATAGTCAAGAAGAAGGAATTGACTATGATGAAACCTTTGCCCCTGTGGCAAGACTGGAGGCAATCAGACTTCTTATAGCATTTGCTGCACACATGGAATTCACTCTTCATCAGATGGATGTTAAGAGTGCCTTTCTAAATGGCTATCTGAAGGAAGATGTATTTTTCAAGCAGCCTCCAGGCTTTGAAAGCAAGGAATCACCTGACCACGTATACAAACTCGACAAGGCTCTATATGGTCTCAAATAGGCACCAAGAGCATAGTATGAAAGATTATCAAAATTCCTGCTAGAACATGGGTACAAACGAGGCAAAATTGATATTACCTTGTTCTTAAGGGAAAAAGTTAAGGATCTTCTGGTTGTGCAAATATATGTGGATGATATCATATTTGGAGCGACTTCTGAGAAATTGAGCAAGGAATTTGCTATGCTAATGGGAAGTGAGTTTGAGATGAGTATGATGGGTGAGCTAAACTTTTTCTTAGGCTTGCAAATTAAGCAAAACCCAAATGGAACAATGATCCACCAACAAAAGTATGTGAAAGAATTGCTCAAGAAGTTTAAAATGGAAGACTCAAAAGAAATAGACACTCCCATAGCCACAGCTACAAAATTGGATGTGGATGAACCTGGTTCATCTGTTGATCAGAAGCTATACAGAGGGATGATTGGGCCTCTATTATATCTCACTGCCAGCAGACCTGATATTGTATTCAGCGTGGGATTGTGTGCTAGGTTTCAGGCAAATCCAAAGGAGTCCCACCTCACTGCAGTAAAGAGAATTTTGAGATATTTGAAAGGAACCACTGATTTATGCGTTTGGTATCCTCAAGGTAGTAATTTCGACCTTTTAGGATATGCTGATGCTGATTATGTAGGATTCCTGGTTGACAGGAAAAGTACTTCAGGTATGGCTCACTTTTTGGGTTCATGCCTTGTGTCTTGGGATACCAAGAAACAAAATTCAGTAGACTTGTCTACTGCTGATGCTAAATATGTGGTTGCAGCCTCATGTTGTGCCCAGTTGTTATGGATCAAACAACAACTCATGGACTTTGGTATTGATGTGGGATGCATTCCTATATTTTGTGATAACACTAGTGCTATTAGTATGACGAAGAACCCGGTTCATCACAAAAGGACTAAGCACATAGATGTTAGACACCATTTCCTAAGGGATAACTATGAAAAATGAATGATCTCAATCGAATTTTGTGCTACTGAGCATCAAATTGCTAATATATTCACTAAAGCACTTAGTAGGGAGCACTTTGAGAGAAACAGGCTGGAATTAGGGATGATTAAGATCACCTGATTGAATAGAAAGAAATTTTCTTTATATAAATGAATTTTTGGCTAGAAAAATTTAGGTACTTAATCAGATTAATAATTGCTCAGCATCATGTCTTTATTGTCATACTCTTGTGCCATGTATTAATATGATTCCTTGGATACTAATAATGTTTATCTATATTTGTAAATTGAGGCAATCTAAAGATTTCAATCAGGATGAACCTGGTTCATCTATGATGATTCATTTGACTTATGAGGTACGTACTCTTCTCCATATAGTAATTCAATTACAGTCACACATGAGCAGGATTCTATCTATATTTGGTTCATTACTAATTCTCTGTACTAATCCATAAATGAACCCGCTCCAAGGAGTCACATCAACACTCAATTAGCCTAGAAATAGGAGACTCTCAACCGTCAAATCAATGACACTCCTACAACTATTAGACTTCCACTTGAATTAATTTTTTATCCTTTGTAAAATTAATGGCCATATGGTATAAAAGATAATCATTACTCCTCTCTTCATAAAGCTTCCTTCAACCAAGGTTAACTCATAGTACACTACCCAAAACCTGCAAAACTCGTCCTTTTCTCTCAACAAAAAAAAATTCTTCACCTCCACCAGCTTCCTCATCTGATTCCTCACCTAATAGTGATTACGATGGAGGAAATTCTAAATCTGTCTCCAATTCTCCATCTGTTTACAGCTCTGAATCACCAGAAATTCCATCATCCCCTGAAAATACACCCGTTCTTGAACCCACTCCAAACCCTAATTCCGCCCCCAAGAATCGTCGTGTTAAAGTTCTTGCCCGAAAATTTGTTGCTTCTGGGGCTAGGGAAAAATTCTTGGAGGTTCTTATTAAATATGACAAAAGTACTAAGTTAGATTCATCCAGTAAATCATTTAAATCAGCCAATGAGGAAGAAGCACCTGGTTCAACTAGTTCTGAAAAAGGTAATCTTGAAGTCAACCCTGAATTTACTTCTGCTGATAAAAGATTCGTATTGGTAAAGTCTGTTATTGATGTCAAAATCTCTAGAAGGAAGAAGGATGGGAGAAAAGAAAGAATTCTTGAGAGAGAGGGAGAAGAAGATGTGAGGGGATCTAGGGATAATGGTACCACGTTGGCTATTTGTGGTCCCATTCCTAAAACTATGGGAGAAGAAGTCACTGATTTAGGGGGAAGCATAGTAGAGGAAGCTGCAGCAGGTCTTGCAAGTCTGAAGAAAGCTATAAATGAACCTGGTTCATCGGGGGAAGAAACATTGGCGGAAAGGTTGAGAAAACTGGGGGAGTCTTATAACCCCAAGAGAAGAAGGAGTCAGAAATCCAAGAAGGCAACCCACCCAGTTCTTTCAAAGAAAAGAAAAATTCTTGAAGTTGCTGGTGTTTCTGTTCAGAAAGTTAGAGCTACTCGTAGCACTGTAAGAAAATAAATAAGGAATATAAATTATATAGATCTTACATTGATGGAATGCTTGTACAGGGGAAAGCAAATTAATTGGCCAGCTTTTATCATCCAACTCCTTGACAGAGTGGTGAACGGAACCAAGGCACACGTAATTCCTTATGGCTTCATGCTGATAGTAGTGCTTGCACATTTTGGGGTTCCAGTAAAGAAGCCTGAGATGGCTACGGCCAAAGATTATTTTGGGAAGGAAACTTTGCTTACATGTGACTAGAATGTTAATGTTCCTGTGGATGAACCTGGTTCATCTAGGAAGCAACCAGTCAACAGCAAAATTAGAACTTTGGTGCAAGAAAATGAGATTAAGGATATGGAGATCCTTCGCTTAAAGTCTCGTGTGATTGAGGTTGAAGAAGAGCGGGATGCTCTTAGAGCTGAATTAGCAAAGGAGAAAGAAAAGAATGAAGGTGTTCTTCAGCAGATGTTGTCTCTCCTACAATCCAAGTCCACAACCTTCACTGCACCTTCCCATCCTTAGGCTTCTTAGAGCTTCTTTAAACCATCTTAAGACCAGTTATCAGTTCCAGTTATTTTTATTCTCTTTTGCTCATGGTTGATTGTTTTTGTTGTTCTGTGTGTGGTTGATTATCGTTCCTTATCAATGAAGTTTGCTTTTAGTTATTGACTTGTCTCAATTTTTGAGTTAGCTAACATTTATTGGTTTCTTGTGTTGATTAATCATGCTTTGCATCTACAGCTGCCTCAATGGCCATGAGTAATAATTAATAAAACTGGTAAGTATATCATTTTGCAAACTTTTCGATGATGCCAAAAGGGGCAAGATAGTGTGCTGAACTTTTAAAAAATATAAAGATGTGATATTTATAACCTAATAAACCTGGATTCTCTATGATTATTGCTCAAAATCATACAATGTTCTTTGAAGTGTAGACAGGATTAAGCACAAAGTTTGTCATCATAAAAAAGGGGGAATTTGTTGACCCATGTCACTGCATAGTTTTGAAGATTGACAAATGTCTAACCACTTGAACCAGGTCCATCAGAGCGCACATCGTGAACTGACGAGTTGGCACATGAACCGTATATGCTTAGGAGATGTTTTGAATATGAAATATCAATGTACCAAGAGATTATCTCCTAATGCGAAAAGGTTGCAAACTGATCTGATTAATTGAAGTCGGATTCAGCAAGGAAAGTAACAAAAGAAAGGAAGTTGAGTTTTGTTCGAATTGGTTCACCCAGGTAGAGTTGAACTGGAATTGGAAGACAAGCTCAACAACTGACTCTATAAATACTTGATGTATTTCTGCTGAAATTCAAAGCGCACAAAGCTGAAGTGAATCAAATTCTGAAAGCAAAATTCCCAGAGTTAAATTTTGCTAGCAGAATCATTGTGCGATGCAAATGCTGCAGTTCAACTAGAAGAACCAGTTTCATTAGATTGATTATTGAGTCTAGTTGATTGTAGGAGTTTTTAATATTGTATCTTTCAGCTTTCATAGAAGCAATTATAATAGGTACGTATTGTTCAAGTTAGAGTTAACTTGAGGTGTGTAGAAATTAGCTAGGGGCTAGTTACTACAAAGGGATTAGAGTTAATCCTTAGGATTACAAAAGAGTTTATTTTTTAAGTCCGTTTTGCTCAGAGTTTTTAGTGAAGAGTTGAGCAAATCCTACCGAGGAGTAGGTCGTGATTTTTTCACCTTTTGAGCCAGGTGTTTTCCACGTAAAAATCTATGTGTTTTTACTGTACTGCCTCTTATTATTCCGCAACGGTAGTAGTTGGAACACCAAGAAGAACCAGGTTCTTCTACTGAGACAGCACTCAAAAATTGGGTACCACAGAAAGTAACATATCTTCTTGTGTGGTATTGAATTCTAAAACATCAGCATAGCTATTGCATAAGAAACAAACCTTCACTTTGGTCAAGAAGCTAGGTGTCGCACAACAGAAGCACAGGAGGTGGCTGGAAACTTGAATAAGACAGTGAACTTAGCCTACGGCGCACAACTATAATGCAACAAAAGAACTGGGAAGGAAGGGAGAGACTTGCGCGTCGCACAAGGATCACATATGAAGAATAACTGTAGATGCAGCATGTCATGAGATGCATCAAGATCACACAAGGGATTGGGATGAATTCTGAAAAATCTGTGCATTACTTGTGCAACACACAAGAAAGAAAATATGCACCTGGACCTATAAATAGCAAGTTAGGGAGAGAGAAACTTGGACAGGAAATTTCGATTGGTCTTGATAACATTTAAGGGAGGCCGAACTAGGGTTTTAAATACTCATTCAAGGTGAGTTCTCTTGGGTATTTATCAGGTGATTTTAGGTTTTAAACATCCTCTTTAACACCATATCATCATTGGAATTTAGATTCAACAAAAAATTCTATTAGAACACAAAGAGGAAAAGAGCTAAAGTTTCTCTACAAAGGTAATCCTACTATCCCAAACTTATTATTAGACAATAAATACATTTGAGGATGACGATATTGAGCTAGAACTACAGTTTTGATACGTTATTGAGTAAGCCCTAACAACTAGTGTTCTTGAACTTAATTAAAGGATAGTTGGGGAAGACTATGAATAGTATTGACTTGATGAGATATGAGCTAAAAGCTATTCTTACCGTCTTGATAGTATTTTAACTATTGAATATTCTATGGTTGCGTACGAAATGCTAGACTTAGAGTTAAAAACTGAAGAATCGCCTTCTTTGGTAAGATAATGGATGTTTACTAGACTTGTGAAGCTAGACATAAGTGTTGGATACGTAATTGATGCATCCCACCCTATTGTGGGGACGCGTCATTAATATATGTGACCTCATATATGTAGATTGTGAATCATTAGTGAAATTAGAACCTTGGGGTAAGATTTGGAAAGCAATTTGAGGTACACTGAAACTTTTTATTTTCGGAGCATTTCTGCAAACTCATATAAAAAATTGAGTAGAAATAAATTTTAAATGTGATTCCTTTTTGTGGGAACCAGAGGGTTGGAATTGCACCATTTTTTGTAAAGTAAAATATTCAAGTGCTATAAAAATTATTTTCTTAAGATGTAACCTTGTTTTGTTTTCAAAGAAAAAAAATAAAATAAAGGAGAAACAACAATAACAGTATTTTGTGAAATGAAAATACATGATTAAAATAATATAAAGTTTTACGCTTAACTATTCATAAATGGTTAGATTGGCTATAAATGTTATACATGATAAAAATAAATATTTTGGGAGTTACTTGTTCATCGAGATTGGGCTTAGATAATTTTTCGTAATTGGTTATGAAATTACATGTGGCGGAGTAGGCATGGAACCTATATTATAGTATGGAACTACGATATAGTGCCCTACGAGAGGGTATAGTAATGTTACTTTATTAGCATGGCTGTGTCGATTCGTGTGACACAATGGTGAGACAACCCAAATAAGTAGGGTATATGATACATGTCGCTAGGTATATAACCCAGTTGACTTCTTTTTGTGTCGGTGATAGAATAATGCTCTCGGTAAAGATAGAAATTTCACTTGATTTTGTTAAAGCTTAATGCTAAAAGGAGACTGTGAAATATATTTTATATTACTGCCTTATTTCATTGTTTAGATTGTTAATTGATAGAAATATTTTTTTTCTTATGTTAATTATTTATGCGTGTCACGTGTTTTCTTAGTTCTTGTCTCATTTATTTATTAGGGAAAGAGGTTCGTGATTCATACTTCACATGTGAAGCTTAGGCCCGTAACTAATTTTTTATTTCTTTTTTTAGGGGGACCGCACCTGAGCATCTTGAGCCTCGTGGATAGGACAACTCCATATATTCATGTGAATTTTGGTGAGGCTTTACATTTGTACCCATGGAGTTATTATTATTATTGTTGTTGTTGTTGTTGTTGTTGTTGTTGTTGTTGTTGTTGTTGTTGCTGCTGCTGCTGCTGCTGGTGCTGTTGTTGTTGTTGTTGTTGTTGTTGTTGTTGTTGTTGTTGTTGTTGTTGCTATTTTTGTTGTCGTTGCTGTTGCTGATGCTGTTGTTGTTGTTGCTGCTGTTGCTATTGATGTTGTTGTTGTTGTTGTTGTTTTTACTAGCTGTTTTTGTTGCTAGTTGTGTTGTTGTTGATGTTGTTGTTGTTGTTGTTCTGTTGTTGTTGGTATTGCTCTTTAGTTGTTGTTGTTATGAGTTTGAGTCATCGCGGTATGCTTGGTTCACATTTCATTCAACGTCATAGAGATTTCAAAGACAATAGTAATATTTATATTTTGGGTTAAAAAGTGTATTATTACTCATATGACATGCATGAATGAAACTCTTTATCTTTATGTTTTTAATGAAAAGTAAAAAGATTGATTAAAGATTTTATTAGTGCTTCGTTTTATTTATTTAAATAATTATAGTTTGAAAGGTTTCTGCATGCATCTATTGGACATATAGATGGATAGTATTGTATATGTTAGTTCACTCCAGTAGCATATGATGTCATTGTTATCCAATCTGTATTGCTGTAATAAAAAATTAAACCATTAAACTTTCTGAAATATAAAC
Organism: Nicotiana knightiana; assembly: GCA_005239525.1. Lineage (NCBI taxonomy): Eukaryota > Viridiplantae > Streptophyta > Magnoliopsida > Solanales > Solanaceae > Nicotiana > Nicotiana knightiana. The sequence continues at coordinate 11,756 of ML377854.1, read as the reverse complement.
AGAAACAGAAAGTTAGTAACACTGGTTTAACGAAATAAATTCTAAAAAACAGTATAGGAATAAATCGAGCCCACTGAATGCACAATGTGTCCTTAAAGAAATTATTCCCCTCAAGTACCCGAGGTGTTGGAATATTATCCTCCCATGATAGAACAATTTATTGTGCAGAAGAAGAAGAAGATAATCAAAAAATTTAATAAGTAAGAATTATGGGATTCAAGGCATATTTATAGACCATTTTGCACTAATTCTGAAAAGGTTTGCAACCTTTCATAATAACCATAGATGTTGGAAAAGGTGGGAATATTGCAGAAAAAATTAAAAACGGATTTAACATAATCCCAGAATGAAAAACGGACTGGACCGGACCGGGTTACGGGTCATGGGTTATTCCGGATTGAATTTTTTTTAATTAATTAAATTAATTGATTAAATAATTTGAAACAAATTTTGTCCAAAAAGATTTATCAATCAATCAATCTTTGACCAAATCCGAAGCCGAAGCCGAGCCGAGTGACGACGACCGCGCGAGACTTGCCTTCTTCTCAACTCTTTAAGAGCTAGAAGAAGAGAAATTGAATATATACCCATCAAAAGTCTTTTCTTCCTCCAATATGGGACAATGTCCCGTTGCTAAGGAGGGAAACTCAAATATTTCATTTTCCCTCCATTTCCCATTCACCCTCTTTAAGTTACACCAAGCTTAAAATTAATCTCTACCAAGATTAAAACCCAACAATCCCCCACATGGATGGGGAATGGCTATAAAATAAAGGAATGCATGGACGCGTGTGTGTTTTACATGCAAGAATTAATTGCATCTGGATAAGTAGCTTTCCCTTTGAACTTTCCATAGAGAACTTATATCAGATATACTCGGTAAATCGGTAGATTTGATATCTTTGAAACGTCGAGCTTTTTTGTATACCTAGACAACATAAGTCACACAATCAATCCTTAACTATCTATGGTTCTCACAGTTGTGTTCGTTTCAGCCATGAACACCTCTTGATTTTATGAGTGCTTAGAGAATGGGCCTTTACTTTCATTCCCTTTGAAGCGGCTTACACACTCACATAGGTGATTCCTAAACGTGTAATCCTAAAGACACACTATCTGGTCATATCCTGCCAAACTTAGCAAATCATTCAAAAGCTCTAAGTTTTATTGACTCATCAAAAAGCCTTAATTCTTTACCTCGATTTTTAAACATTATCTTCATCACGAGAATGGGTGATTTATTTGATAATGTTGAACCGTCATTCATAACTTTATTTGATCTCTTTGAACCTAGCTCTTGGGATCTCCAGTCTGCTAGCTAGAGTTATCGCCATGATGACTTGTCCTAGGCCTTAACCCATTCTCTTTGATGATCTTTCAACTGCCTCTCTATATAGGCCTTTTGTAAATGGATCTGACAGGTTATCTCTTGACTTTACGTATTCAATTGTGATAACACCACTAGAGAGTAGTTGTCTAACAGTATTGTGTCTCCGTCGTATATGACGAGATTTCTCGTTATACATAACGCTCCCAGCCCTGCCTATTGCCGTTTGACTATCACAATGTATACAAATAGGTGCCAAAGGTTTGGGCCAAAATGGAATATCTTCCAAGAAATTCTGGAGCCATTCAGCTTCTTCACCGGCCTTATCTAAAGCTATGAATTCAGATTCCATTGTATAACGGGCGATGCACATTTGTTTGGATGATTTCCAAGACACTGCTCCGCCCCCAATTGTGAAAACATATCCACTTCTGGATTTAACTTCAAATGATCTGGTGATCCAATTTGCATCACTGTATCCCTCGATCACGGAGGGATATTTGTTATAATGCAAAGCATCATTTTGGGTATGTTTCAGATACCCCAAAACTCATTTCACTGCCATCCATTGTATTTGATTGGGATTACTTGTAAATCGACTCAGTTTGCTAAAAGCACATGTTATATCTAGTCGCGTACAATTCATGATATACATCAAACTTTCCAATACTCTTGCATAGTCCAGTTGTGAGTCATTTTCACCTTCATTCTTTTGAAGTGCATAACTCACGTCAATTGGAGTCTTGGCAATTTTGAAATCCAAATACTTGAACTTGTCAAGTACCTTTTCAATGTAGTGAGACTGTGATAATGCTATACCTTGTGGAGTCTTGTGAATTCTGATTCCTAAGATCACCTCAAAAACTCCTAAGTCTTTCATGTCGAATTTGCTAGCCAACATGCGCTTTGTGGCATTTAAATCTGCCATACTTTTGCTCATTATCAACATGTCATCAACATATAAACAAACAATGACTTCATGACCTGGAGTGTTTTTAATGTAAACAAATTTGTCGCACTCATTGATTTTAAACTCACTTGCCAACATTGTTTGGTCAAATTTGGCATGCCATTGTTTGGGTGCTTGTTTAAGTCCATAAAGCGACTTAACAAGTTTGCACACTTTCTTTTCTTTACCAGGAACCACAAAACCCTCAGGTTGTTCCATGTAAATCTCTTCCTCCAATTCTCCATTTAAGAAAGTTGTTTTAACATCCATTTGATGGATTTCAAGACCATACACGGCCGCTAATGCCACTAACATCCTAATAGATGTTATCCTCGTTACTGGCGAGTAAGTGTCAAAGTAATCAAGGCCTTCCTTTTGTCTATAACCTTTGACAACAAGTCTTGCCTTATATTTGTCAATAGTGCCATCAGCTTTCATTTTCCGTTTAAAGATCCATTTCGAACCTAAAGGCTTATTTCCTGGAGGAAGATCAACCAATTCCCATGTATGGTTATTCAAAACTGATTGAATCTCAATATTGAGTGCCTCTTTCCAAAATGTTGAATCAAAAGACAACATAGTCTCTTTAAAAGCTTGAGGTTCATTTTCAAGCAAGAATGTCACAAAATCTGGTCCAAAGGAAGTAGATGTTCTTTGACGTTTGCTACGCCTTGGATCTTCTACACTTGGAGTATTTTCCTTTGGTTCTTCCCGAGGTCGTTAAGGTCTTTCACTTAACGACTTGCATTCAGTTTTATACAGATAGATGGTTTCAAAGAATTCAGCATTATATGATTCCATTATCGTATTAACATGAATCTTGGGATTATCGGATTTATGAACCAAAAATCGACATGCTTTACTGTTTGTAGCATATCCAATGAAAATGCAATCTACTGTTTTTGGTCTGATTTTAACCCTTTTAGGTAAAGGAATTTGTACCTTTGCTAGACACCCCCATACTTTGATATATTTCAAGTTGGGTTTCTTCCTTTCCATTTTTCATATGGAATAGATTGCATTTTTTTGTGGGGTACTCTGTTGAGTATTCGGTTAGCTGTAAGTGGTAATCCGGAACTTATTAATAAAGAATTCATCATTTCCTTTAATGTCCGATTTTTCCTTTCCGCAATTCCGTTGGATTGAGGTGTGTAAGGTGCAGTAGTTTGATGGATAATTCCATATTCCGAACATATTTCTGCAAACGGAGATTCATATTCTCCACCTCTATCACTTCTAATCATTTTGATCTTTTTATTCAATTGATTCTCTACTTCATTCTTGTATTGCTTAAATGCTTCAATTGCTTCATCCTTACTATTAAGCAAATAAACATAACAATATCGAGTGCAATCGTCAATAAAAGTAATAAAATACTTTTTCCCACCTCGAGATGGTGTCGACTTCATATCGCAAATGTCAGTATGAATTAAGTCTAAAGGATTTGAACTCCTTTCAACAGACTTATAAGGATGTTTTACAAACTTAGATTTAACACATATTTGGCATTTCAATTTATTACACTCGAATTTAGGAAATACTTCTAAATTAATTAACTTCCGCAAGGTTTTATAATTGACATGTCCTAAACGAATATGCCATAAATTATTTGACTCCAATAAATAAGAAGAAGCTGAAATTTTATTCTTACTGTAAACAACCATTACATAGAGTTTGAAAAGACCCTCTGTGAGATAGCCTTTTCCAACATACATTTCATTCTTGCTTACAACAACTTTATCAGAAAAAAATACACATTTGAATCCATTCTTCACAAGTAAAGAAGTAGAAACTAAATTCTTCCTAATAGTAGGAACATGAAGAACGTTGTTGAGCGTTAACACCTTGCCAGAAGTCATCTTCAGGAATATCTTCCTATAACCTTCAATCTTGGCTGTTGCATTATTTCCCATGGAAATCTCTTCTTCGGGACCAGCAGTAGAGCAAGTCGCAAATGCTTCTTTGACAGCACAAACATGTCGAGTGGATCCAGAGTCAATCCACCACTCCTTCAGATTTCCAACTAGGTTGCATTCCGAAAGCATTGCACAAAGATCAACAATGTCATCATTTTTCTCCACTATGTTGGCTTGCCCCTTCTTCTTATCCTTTTTTCGGGAGACAAAATCAGTGGCTTTGTGACCAACTCTTTCACAAGCAGTTGCCCTTGAATTTCTTTTTGTTCTAACCCTTTCTCTGTCCAGAAGACCTCTTCCTCTTCTTACTTTTTGGAGCAGTCTCCTCAACGATATTAGCTCCCATGATCGTTGAATTTCCACGAGACTTCTTCTCGGCTGTTTTGTTGTCTTCCTCAATCTTGAGACGTATCAGAAGATCTTCCAACTTCATTTCTTTGCGCTTGTACCTAAGATAGTTATTGAAAATTCTCCATGAACGAGACAATTTTTCAATCATTGCAGCCACTTGAAATGCTTCATTCACGACCATTCCTTCAGCAATAAGGTCGTGAAAAATAAGTTGAAGCTTCTGCACTTAGGTTCCCACAGTTTTGTTGTCTATCATTTTATAGTCTAGAAACTTGGTAAGCACGAACTTCTTCAAGCATGCATCTTCCGTCTTGTACTTCTTCTCAAGTGCGTCCCATAATTCTTTCGAAGTATTCATCGCACTGTACACATTGTACAAGTCATCCTCTAAAGCGCTTAAGATATAGCCCTTGCAAAGAAAATCTGCATGTATCCACGCCTCAACAATCATGAATTTCTCGTTGTCCGGCATGTCCGCAGTAGGCACTGGAGAATCTTCACCAGTGAATTTCTGCATACCAAGTGTGGTAAGCCAGAAGAACACCCTTTGCTGCCATCCTTTGAAGTTGGCTCCAGAAAGTTTCTCTGGTTTCTCTACCGGTGGAACAACAGTTCGGTTTGACGAGGCTATTGTCGTTTCCGCAACAGTCGCAGAAGAATTTTCGTTATCAATTGCCATTTCTCACTGTCAACAACAGAAGAGTTCAATTAATAGAAAAACCAGAACAGTAAACAATACTATAATTAAAAATAAACAGTACGTATAATAAATAAAAATTGAAGTTTTTATATACTGTTTCACAGAAAATGATGAAGTTTTTATGTTCTTCAAATCATTTTATGAATTTCAATATACTGATGAAGTTTTTATATCTTCAAATCAGAATAGTAAAATTCAGAAGGAGTAGAAACTACACAGATTTTAATCTCCACAAACAGAATACAGAATATAATATAATTATTAATTTCCTTAAAATTGTTATCCAATCTGTATTGATGTAATAAACAACTAAACCATTAAACTTTCTAAACTATAAATAGAAAAAGAAAGTTAGTAACACTGGTTTAACGAAATAAATTCTGAAAAAAGGATAGGAATAAATCGAGCCCACTGAATGCACAGTGTGTCCTTAAGGAAATTTTTCCCCCAAGTACCCGAGGTGTTGGAATATTATCCTCCCAGGATAGAACGATTTAACTCACCAGCGTGTTGGTACCAAAAACGCCGATGTAACAGCGAACCACTCGAAGGCTGTAAAACACACTGAAAAAATATTGTGCAGAAGAAGAAGAAGAAGAAGAAGATAATTAGAAAATTTAGTAAGTAAAAGTTCTGGGATTCAAGGCATATTTATAGACCATTTTGCACTGATTCTGAAAAGGTTTGCAACATTTCAGAACAGCCATAGTTGTTGGAACATGTGGGAATATTGCGGGAAAATTAAAAATGGATTTAAAATAATTTCTGAAAGAAAAACGGACCGGACCAGACCATGTCGCGGGTTATGAGTTATTCCGGATTGAATTTTTGTTAATTAATTAAATTAATTGATTAAATAATTTCAAATGAATTTTGCCCAAAAAAATTAATCAATCAATCTTTGGCCGAAGCCGAAGCCGAGTCGAGCGATGACGACGATGGCGCGAGGCTTACCTTCTTCTCAACTCTTTAAGAGCTAAAAGAAGAGCAATTGACTATATGCCCATCAAAAGTCTTTTCTTTCTCCAATATGGGACAATGTCCCTTTGCCAAAGTGGAAAACTCAAATATTATATTTTTCCTCCATTTCTCATTCATCCTCTTTAAGCTACACCAAACTTAAAAATTAAACTCTACCAAGCTTAAAATCCAATAGTCGTATGCTGGTCACATGATTTTGGGGCGTGATATTCAAGAAGTAATAATTGTGGTACAAAATTCACCAATAATATATATCATGTTTGGTTAAATTTTTTCCAACTATTCGTTAACGCCGTATAAGCTAATAAGAAAAATTATTTATTATTCTATGCAGGGTAGAATATTCAATAAAAATGCATGTATTAAATAATATCTGGATTTTAAAATAAAAAACAAAAATACCCCTTCACTTTAGTCTTAAGATCTCTTTCTTTGTAAATTCATTTTGCAATTTAATACTTTCGAGTGCAAGCTATATATCATGGCCGACATAGTAATCTGAACTATGTTTTTATTTCCATTATTAGTTTTTTCTCACTATTAGTTAGTAACAATATACAACAGAGAGAAGTAAGATTTTGTGTAACATTGAAGTTTTGTAAGATAAAAACTGTTCTTTGGGATGAAATTATCTTAGAGAAGGCTAAAAAAAATGATAACCGAGCACTAGATTGTATAGATATCGTGACATATAGTAACGTTTGGATGTTTGCAAAGTTATGCTTAATCACTCCATATATAATCCCAGCATTACAGTCTTGCATAATCAATCTCTTCATAACTAATATCTACATAGCAAATTTCTGCACAACTTATCTCCAAACTAAACGATCCCTAAAATAAGCAAGGGTTAATTTCAAGAATAGCCAGTACAATTTATCAACTATAATAGTAAAATTTTAAAAACAAAAAAAAGTATTTTTATATTTTATTAAAATAACTAAAACTTTATCCACTATAAAAGCGCAACCTCAAAACTATTTTTTGTCACATCAAAATTGAACTAGTATTAAAACTATGAAACACATGAAGATAACTGACAAACATTGATTGGGTTAAATCATCCACATAATTTTTCAATATTTTAGAATAATATGGCATATATTTGTAACGACCCGCCATCCCCTATTTATTGCCTCCTTTGTGTTGTATTGTGATTAAGTGACTTGCTGGGGTGTTCGGTTTTGGTTCCGGGTGAGTTCCGGAGTGAAATGGGACACATAGTCCCTAAGTTGGAGTTTAGTTGAAAAAATTGATCGTAGTTTGACTTTTGCGTAGAAGACTTCGAAATAGAGTTTCGTTGGTTCCAATAACTTCGTATGGTGATTTTGGACTTAGAGGCGTGATCAGATGTTGATTTGGAAGGTCCGTAGGTCGTTTCGGCAAGAATTGGCGAAAGTTGGAAAGTTAAAGGTTTGGAAGGTTGAAAAGTTTGATTGGGAGTTGATTTTATTGATATCGGGGTCGGAATCCGATTACAGGTGTTGAAATAGGCCTATCATGTAAATTATGACTTGTGTACGAAATTTGAAGTCAATCAGAATTGTTTTGGTATGAATCAGCATTAGTTTTGGAATTTAGAAGTTCATAAGTTTCTTTGGCTTGAATCACTGCGTGATTCGTGATTCTAGTGTCGTTTGATGTTATTTGACGCATCGAGCATGTTCGTATGATGTTTTAAGACTTGTTGGTATGTTTGGATAAGGTCCCGGGATCCTCAGGCGTAATTCTGATCATGTTCGGCGCATTTCGAAATGTTGAAGGTTGCTGAATCTGGTACTTCTGATTTCCTTATATGCGATCGTGAATGGATTAACGCGAACGTAAAGAGTAGTTTGGCATTGGGGGAAATTTTCTCTATGCGATCGCGAGAGGAGGTCTGCAATAGCGGAAGGTTGGCTTTCAGTGAATCGCGAACGCGTGAAGGAGGTCGCATTCACGTAGAAAGAATGGAGAGGCTGGGGGCTGAGGTAGTTTGTGCTACGCGATCGCATGGCTGAGGATGCGATCGCGAAGTTGAGACAACATGTTTATCATGTTCGCGATTGGTTTCAAGCGAGCACGAAGAGTAAACTGGATCTGGGCAAAATTGTGTTACGCGATCGTGACGAGCTCTAAACACACACTAAAATATGCTCGCTAGTCGAATATAGTAAGTTAAAATATCGTATCCACAGGGATTGCATTTAAACAGTTATTATCGTAGTTTGTAGCTAAATTTCTATCCTAGATGATCATCAATTGAGATTTATGTAATTTAAACTAAAATTAACTAAGATTCTAAACTATTAGCTAATGACAAACGACACAAGTAATTAGCAGAGGAAGATATCAATTGGGAGAAAATAGGGTTGATAGGATAGGTGCAAGATAAATGTTTGGGATGTAACTCTAGATAATTCACTTCTAATGTTAAAGTGAGTCTCTCCAATTCACTTGGTTATTATTTCAATTGATTAGTAGAAACTCCTCTCGACTACGTTTCAACATCACGAGATGAACAAATTTTAAGCACGTGAAGATATGCAAGAATTCGTGGTGGATTGGTCTTTAGGAGAACATCTTTCGATTATCCTCCTATCTAAGTTTAATCAACAATTCAACTAGCCTCTCACGATTACTAAGAAGAATTAATGACTTCAACCAACAAAATATAATGCACGAATACCACAAGTTATGCCTCTCTCAATTACTTTAACAAGTGAATATAGATGCAACGATTACAACATCCAAAATGATTTAATACATAAAGCTAGAGTTAATTATCCACAAACAAGTATCAAGACACCAAATCCATCAAACCCTAAAGAAAAATAGTTCATGGATATGGAGTAATTCATCATAACAACATTTAAGTTAAAGGAAAACATAAAACAATCCTAACCCTTGTCTTGAGTGATGATTGAATGATGAAATTCTTGAGCTTTTGCTTCTCCACCTCCTCCTCAGCTTAATTAGGTCTAATGTGTGTCAAAAATCCAAAAATACCGTTTTCCCATGTATTTATACTATGTAGGGTCGAGGTCGGGGTCGGGCCCGGACGAAAATACCTTTTTCTACGCGAATTTGGAAAAATGCACAGGCGCGCCGCATGGGGCAACGCGCCAGGTGGGGCATTAGTGGGGAATTCCATAGAGCTTGAAATTCGACAGGCAGACAGATTTGGGCAGCCGCGGCTATGGGACTTTCTCTGAGTACGGATTTTTCTTGATTTGTAGCTATCCCGACGTAAGTTTTGACCGCTGAACGCGATCCCGACTTAATTCCTTGGGCGTTTATCAGACTTCAAATCAATCAAATTCATTTCATAACAACTCCATAGCTCGGAATTCTCTACAAGGCATAAGATACACATTTAGTGCACAACACTATCGATTAAAGCACAACTTCTATTAAAGTGCAGAAAATTCGAGTGTAGCAAGCGACTAAAACACAAGATTATAGCTTACCATCAACACCCCACACTTAAACCATTGCTCCTCCTCGAGAAATCAAATCACACTTTATATAGACACACCTTACTTAGCAACTCTCCTAACTCATTACACCAAAACTAAGCACAATAGTGTAACATCCTCGCCTCAAGATTTGACTCAAAAGTACCACGCATTATTCACACGCTCACTTACTCTAACATAGAGGCCAATATTTACCTTTCCTTCGTGAATCAAGTGCCTTCACATAACAATAAAGAATAGTTCCACACACAACCAAATTTAAGAACAATTAGGAACTCAAGATAGAAAGAATCCACTCACTCTCAGAAACAACATTCATATGCCACAAAAGATGAACCATAGGCTTGCCCGTAATGTACTACTCAACTAATCGAGTTCATTCAGTCAAGGATCAAATCGGACATTAAATGGCTGTAATGTAGGCTGGGGGACAGGGAGGATTCATTTAGATATAAGAGTGACTACACCTCCCCAAGCACTTTTAATACATAAAATTTAACATTCAAAACCCTACACTTATGTCAAACCATAACTCCACATTAAGATCAACATATATCAACTCCCTATTCTTTAAGCACAATTACATCAAGATTGCCTCTTATCAAAGATCATTTTTCACAATCATACAATTATTTTTTTTCCCTTTATTATTCAGTTCAAGTGGCTTTTTCTTTTTCAAAACGATGCACATTTCTCCTCGTTCAATAGTTCCACTCAAAATCCAAACCAACCACCCCCACACTTTAACTTTTACAAAGTTCATAACAATTTCAAGTGCTCACAATGTTACACCCCATGTTTTTATACGCGAAATACGCCATAAGTAAATTGACGGTGTCACGACCCAAATTTCATAAGGTCGTGATGGCGCCGGACATCAGTGTCAGGCAAGCCAATCATTAATTAATTGAAACAATTTCTTGTTTTATCATTTATGAAGAAGTATTTCCTTACACTTTATTACATATTAACAAAATAAAATCGGTCGAGTAAACAATAGTTTGATTTCTCCATTTTGGCAATTATATCCCAACACATCCCAGAACCCGGTGTCACAAGTACATGAGCGATTTCTAAGAATTTATACAATCATCACAAAGCCTGTCCGAAATACAAATTGGACAAGAAAATTTAAAATAAAAATAAATACAGTACGAGGGAGACTCTATCAGCTGCGGATCGCCTCCGGATGGTGCGGCTCGCCTAAGTATCCAACCACCCATGTAACTATGAAGGTACTTGTGCAATAAAAATGCACAGCAAGTGTAGCATGAGTACAAAAATAACGTGTACTCAGTAAGTCGTCCGCCTAACCTCAGAGAGGTAGTGACGAGAGGTCGAACTAGACACTCACTAGGGTCCAACAATTAATTTAACAGCATAAGATGAACATGATAGGCATGTAAAGGTTGTAAAGCAGAAATATATATAAGGCACTGAAATCCAAGTAAATACTGGAAATAAACATACAGTTACCACTTCCTCATTTTCCCCCAAATATATTTTTAAATAAACAATTTCCTCTTCGTTTTCCCCCAAATATCTTGTCACTTTTAAAAATCCATGAAAAATATTTAACAATTTAGCATGCACATACGGGATAAGGACAACCGGCCTGAGCCGTCATAATAATCATCTTTGTGCACTGCCAAGGGTCGAACGGCCCCAACCATAATATTTCTTTCAATCTCGTCGATGCGTACGACCCGCTCCCATGAGAGTGGGGGAAATAACACTCCGCTCGCAGAATATAAATTGCGAAGCAGTCACATGCTGTCATGCACAATCAACAGTCCACCCTGTCTACGTCGGGAAAACAAATACCCAAGTAAATGACAGGTTCCTCTTTTAAAAACCTCAAAATAGTATTTAAATCTTTTTTCGAAATTCGCTTGCCAAGTTTTTATAATGTTTAATAACATAACCTTATCCGGAAATACAATTGCCCGCGAAGGAAATCAATTCTTTTTGGGTGCTTATGAAAATAAACTTTAATATTCTTTAGTCATTGAATTACAATTTCAATTATATTAGCAGTCTAATATTACAGACAAGATCACAAGTACAACAGGTA
>ML377852.1:0-15652 GCA_005239525.1 Nicotiana knightiana | reverse complement strand
TAGCCCGGGCCCGCTTAGCCCGGCCCGCTTAGCCCGTTTGGCCCGGCCCGTTAGCCACCCCTAGTGTGGAGGAGGATTTTAATCCTCCTGTAGAATACTTTGACCCCATGACTCTTTTACCTTATAAAAGGAGACTTTCTCACTTCTTTAGATACACCAACAAAGAGAGAAAGAAAGAGTGAGGTATCACAGATAGGGTATAAGAAAATAGTTTGTGAGAAAAATAGAGAGTGTGAACGATAATGTAGTAAGATAGGAATATCAAAAGAGGGTTATTTCTTTTGAGTGTTGTAGTGGTCTTTGGAGTATTTTACTCGGGCCTACGAAGTGTAAATTTCCTTGCTATAATGATATCAGTTGCTCCTCTTAGGGTCGTGATTTTTTTCTCTTTTCAAAAGGGTTTTTTACGTAAAAGTTTTGGTGTCAATGTCACTCTTGTATTTTTGTGATTACCCTATCTGAGTGCTATATTATTATTCCACTTTTATTACCGTGAATATTATTACTGTGAGAGATTTATTACCAACAATTATGCATTTTCCCTAAATATTAATAAAATTTAACATTAACTGTCAATAGTCTGTTTCTTAATTTACTAAAATACATTGATTTTTATTTTTCTAGCCCTCTGTCGTAATTAGCAGCGCTACTCTCACAAGCTAAATTCAAGAGTAATCATCGTAGAATTAGAGGTGAAGATGAAAAGGTAGAAGGTGAAGTATTTCAATGACTCAATATATCCTCACACTCCATTTAATATTTTATAAAAATGGGTGGCTATTAGGGTCAAAATTGAATCGTATGACCGGCATTAGATGCTTATAGTGGAAGCGCTATGTCTATTAAGTCGCATCTGATCAATTGTCGAGAGTTTCTTACAGTTTATTGATGGAGGTTTATGGTGATTACTTAGAAATGTTGACTTGAAAGTGGAAGGATCCAGAGGCGGACCCAGGATTTTAGCATGACAGGGACATCACTGTATGTTAATTACTATCGATAAAATTTGGCGTATAACTCTTTGAAAATTTAACGATTATGATAACTTATCATCTAAGTATTTCTTCACAAAATGGGTGCTATGGGAAGAGAAGGAATAAAATTGATTAAGTTGACTATTGTGTATTAGTACTAAACTATAAATAAATTTAAAAATAAAAAGATAAAACTAAAAAATAAAAAACAATTTGCTATTAAATATAAATAACATTGTATTCAAAGAATTAAAATATTAACTAAGTTGACTATTATATATTAGTACTAAATTGAATTAAGAAAAAAAGAGATAAAAGTAAAAGATAAAGCAATTTGCTATTAAATATAAATTATATTATACTCAAGGAATAAAAATAGAAAGGAGGAGAAAAAAGTTGAATGTGGGTTTCAAACCAGCGTCACCGGCAAAGTTAAGAATTTAAGTAACCGAAGCAACCAATTTTTCCATCTCTCTCTTTGTTTCTAGGGGCACACTTAAAATATTTAAGGGGTCCATATAAATGTACAAATATATATAAGATGTATATATATGTTTTTTATCGAGGCTAACGGAGTCACGTGATCCCTCAACCCACAACGTAGGTCCACCTTTGGAAGGATCAGCAAAGAAGGCTGCACCTCAGGCAAGTGAAGCAGCTGGAGCTTAAATTTATAAATAGAGTTTCATGACATGTTTTGTGAACTTTCTTGGCTTAAATAACTTTCCTTCATTAAATTAGTAAGTAGGTTATGTTCATTTTCTTCTCAGTTTGTTGCTAGATGACTTAGGAACAGGATTTTAATAGGAAAGAGGTGGAGCATGCAATTTAATTCTATGTTGCGCGAACTCTTTAAAATAGTTGCCTCACTCGTGTCAGATCTTTCCAAAATATATTATTTTAGAGGATCCGACACGTCCTCATCGACATTTTCGGAAAATCCGAGCAACATAGGTTTAATTCAATTAACGTTAGAGTCAATAGAGTGGAGATTTGGACGAATCCAGTGCTATACATCAGCAGTGGCGGAGCCACAGTGGTGATTGCGGGTTCGTGGGTTCGGCCGAACCCAATAGCTTTTGTTTAAATTCTGTATTTGTATTTTGAAATTTAATAAATATATATAAATTATTAATTTAGAATCCAGTAACTTCAAATAATTATAATTTCGAACCCATAAGGTTCAAATTTTTGCTCCGCGCCTCTGCACATCATGTCTGCCACTGTAATTGCATATACACGTATTCCAAAATAGGACACGATTGATATGGATAATACATATAGTTGACTCAAATTGATTTGAAATTGAGGTAGTGATGAATGATTGATCCATCAATAATTATTTCATGTGCATCGGTCAATAAAGACTAAGATCTTAAACCGAAGTTCCATTGTGGTTCTTTACTTTTACAGATGCAATTGTATTTTGCTGCTAAAAAGGCGTTGTAGTCATAAAAGAGGCAAATCAATGACTGAAATTGAACTTGTCTCAACAAGTCCTATGGTCTTTTCAGTTGTTGTGGCTCTTGTCCCATATTGAGCTTGACTCAATAAGTCCCCTGTTGTCACGATCCAAAATCAAATGTGATGGTGCCTCACTCCACTTGTTAGACAAGCCATTTATAACATTTGCCGAAAATAATAGCGAAGGCATAATAAGTGAAACTGAAAGTCGAATAAGCATAGATAATACCAAATAATTACATAAATACCCATAAACTAGTAACACGTAATCATGAAATGTACAGTACGAATACAAGTATGCTAATACAAAATACTGTCCGACACAACAACACTAATGAAAGATAGGCAAAAACAGCACCAACTATGACAAAGTCAACAAAATCGTTCGAAGCTATTCCAAAGCTCACCCTAGTCCCTCGGGACCCATCTAATCATGCCAACAAGTCTATATACCTAACACAACTCGCTCGAAGATTCAAAACCAAAAAATAATATCAAACTAGAAATCAAGAATCAAACCAAATCTTTTCAAGTTCTAAAGTTCAAATTTCTAACTTTCGATTAGAAATGTCGAGATGGCCGCAGGTTACTCGAGACCTAAATCAAATATATGTACAAATCCAAAATTATTATACAAAGCTAACAGAATCGTCAAATTACTAATCGGGGATCGTTTACTCAAAAATTAAATATTGGTCAACTCGAACAACTTAAAACTTTCAAAATGAGAATTATTTTCCAAAACATTCCCGAACCTCTCGGAAATAAAAACCAACCTGACATGCAAGCCATAAACATCAAATGAACTTACTCGAAGTCTCAAATCGTAAAATGAGACGCTAGAACTCAAAACTGATTGATCAGTCATTACAAAGAATTATTTTTATAATCCATTTTAACAACTTCTCGCACACAACATTTCACTTGGATTACTTGAGTATAATCCAAACTAAAGGCCTTAATATGCTTACATCCTTGCTTGTTTTCTAATTCTCTTCATAGAATCTCAGAGGTTCAAGCCTTCTGATGTACGATCTAGAATAGAAAAAACATAACCATTCTTATATGACTTTGTGCCTCCTTATTATAAGTGCGATAGGCAACAAGCCATAAGTAAGATTCCATTAGACATGGTTCTAGGGCACCTTAGGACATACTCAACCTAGTGTTCTGATACAAAATTTGTCACGCCACAAAAATTTAAGCACCATGGGTGGCTCTAGGCTAAGTCTACTAAAGTTTCTTCTTTAGGCTCCCAAGAGTCAAAGGCCCCTCAAAACTTTTTCTATTTGGTATAATTATTTATATTAGTAAGGTTTTTTTAAGTTAAAAAAATATTAACATTTTGTTCAATAAGCTATATTGGTTCTAGTTATCAATTAGTTTATTACTAATATGAATATTTGAATAATTTAACTCAAAATTATAAAATATTAGACAATGTTATACAGTGAAATACTTAAAAGAAACTTAAAACCTTGAAATAATATTTGTTAAGACCATATAATTTTTTCTTAGTTATCTAAATTAATTGTATTTATTTGGCCAACCATTGTCACATTACAAAATGCTATTTCCTCACATCTTCTTAAGTTTTGATTTTAGGCCTCTGATTTCATTGAGCCGTCCCTGGTAAGCACGATATGGCACTCGATGCCTTTAGCTCTTCCCGAGCGAGCCACTTCAACATGTCTACCTATTCATGATATTTCAAAGTCTAAATAATACTTAAACGCTTCAAAACTATCTTAAATCTTTTAGTTTAAAAATCTCTCTTTAACTCAAAACATAATTAGGCCTTTGACCAAACTATATTAGTGCTGATGAATATGAAAATTCAAAATATAAATTATATCCGCATGACTAGATCTCCCCACAGGTCACTGGAAACTCTACAGACATAGACGAATAAAATAAAATCTCAAGTCATGAACCCACATATAAAAAGAATAGGACTCACCAAGTATAGTAGAGAATGAAGGAGACACCTATCTCACACTATCAATTCCAATGTCACATTATCTGAAACATCAAGTATGTTGCCTCATGCAGGAGGCTGAGTAAAATTTTTGTATATGAGATTATACCCGTTAGTATCACTGACCCCTTCTAATAAAGTTGAAACAATACTTTCGAGATACATAAAATAAATGAAGTACAATAAGGATGACATTTCAAAAAAGCAACAAGCATTAGAAGTATTTTCATGTAATCTCAAAAGCATTTTAAAATTTTAAATTATTTCTAAAACCTGAATACATTTCGATAAACGTAACCATTTCGATAAACTATAAATCTTTTGATGGGGAGTTCCAATAGTTATAAATATAACAGTAATCAATGATTGTATGTTGACCATGCCCCGGTCAACCTAATGCGTTTTACATATGCTTACATACTCTAAGGCACTCACATAATGTAGTGTAAAATGCGCTTAGATTAATTACTTTGCTCGGATACTTGATCAGTGGATCAATTAAAAATTCAATTATGTTCGATTAACCTAGGATATATTTTTTATCACTTTATTTAACTTAGAACATGCATCATTCTTGATTTTAGCTGGCAAGACGCTCGGGCATATTGACGGCCTTAGTAAATTAAATATTGAGTTTTACTATGAGAGCAATCGAGTCTGTATCGGCGTCCAACACGCTATAACTACAAAAACAAATTGTAGATAATAATTATCTTTAAATGTTTGATCATTTTGACCACTAATACCGACCAAAATCGGTCGGTAACTTCATAATTACTTTAAAAATAATTTTTTGTCATGGGAAAAAAAAATAACTGACACTGCGCGGAAAAAAATAAATTAAGATTTACGACCGATATCAGTTGGTATTCTAAAAAAAATTTAATTAAACCTTTTTTGGTAGATAGTATGCAAGTCTGACAGGATTTTGGCCAAAGATAGACCATTTACGACATCGGTTCGAATTTTCGAATGTGTTTATTGTGGGACCATATTTTCCCATCGATTGTGGTCTGTATATTTATGTGAAATTTGTTATTTGTCTTTTGCGATCAATTACTTAGTTTTCGACCGATTTCGGTAGGTATGTTATGGACGAATTTTAGCAGTTTTCTAGTAGAGTTTTATCGTTTTTCGTATAGTTTAGCTAAGTGTTAGATTAGTACTTTTGATTTCTTTTTTGTAGTTGCTTGTGTTGTATAGTCATATGTAAGGAGTGGATTTCACAAAAACAAGCAGCACGTAAAAGCTCGGGACTTGAAAGGGAAACGATGCACTACTGCAAGGTTGCAGAAAGTGAAGATAGCAGACTCAGTACCCTGGTCTCCTCGACCCGAGTGGGTTATATCTAGAGCGTGACAGGTACCGGGGCGTGTGATCACGCTCAATTATGTCTAATAAAAGATTAAACGGGCATTGCAAATATAATCCGGGGTATTATGCCCAGAGTCGATCCCACATGAAATTTACATATCAATCAAGTCTTTAAAATACGCAACTTTTACTCACTCAATTTTTTCAAGACTATTAATTGGTGATATTTTACTAATTCTACTGACAATAATAATAACTAACAATTACTAACAATGTGTTGTAAACAATTATGATAAAGGTCTAAGGTTATGGTTTCCCCCGTTGGTGAACTTACTTCTCGGATACTTCCTATAGTTTGATTAGTTGTCTCTATCAATCATGAACACTCTATCTACCATAAATCTCTCTCAAGTAATTATGATAATTTACTAGACGCACTCTCTCAAGTTACGCTAGCTAGATTGCATTACAGTTCACTTTAGATTGCACCCGAGGTATCGTTATCTCTAATCCAACCTCTAAACCCTCGGTTATGACTTTCGTCTATACTCTGGGAGTGGTGTTGTTCAAACAATTACCTAAATATGCACTCTCTCTCAAGTAGATACATAATAAATAGGCACAGCTAATTGAGGGCCCTTCAATCAACTACAACAAGAACGTAGTTGAACAAATAGAGATTAATCAACCAATCAAAACTATATTAATATCACAATAAGTTTATCCCCCAACGGGTTCCACCAAAACCTTAGGTTAAGAAAATTAGCTACTCATATTCATAAGAATTAATTCTAAAATAACTTGCATAATTGAACTACAAAATAATAAGTAAAAGCTATGAAAATCAATGTTTGCTTCACTGAGTAGTAATCCACACGTTGTTCTTCACTTCAATGGCTTCCTTCCTCGAAAAATCCTCCTTCAAGTTGTGTTTTGGGGTCTATTTATATGTTTAGGACAAACCCTAAACATGTAGGAGACTTCTATTCCAACCGGGAAACACTTAAACTCTTCAAAACTCGGAATTGACTGGACATCGGGACCCAGGCGTTTGGGCTCAAACGCCCCCTTAAAGTCAGGGTAGGCCTGGCGTTAGGGCCCAAACGCCCCCCTAACGCCATGGTCAGCCTGGCTTTAGGGGCCAAACGCCCCACTAACACCAGGGACAACCTGGCTTTAGGGGCCAAACGCCCGGCTAACGCCCGGGTGTTTCCTTTTCGACTCTTAAGCGTATTTTTGATGTATTTGCATCCATTTAGCTCGGTTTCCATCTCGAATTCACCTACACATGAAATAAACTCCATTATGCACATACAAAGTATATTTTTATCATTAACGCACATAAAATGTAAGGCATATAACATGTTAAACCATGAATTCTAGCCACGCATCAGCGCGCTTTCTCTAACGCTCGTTGCCCAGGTTAGTTTCTTAATCTCTTTTTTATTCAATCTGCAATCGCTCAACCCCAACCCACCTCCCCTCACATGACCCCATCTTTTGACCTATTAAGAGAGTGTTTGGATTGGCTTATAAAAAGTAGCTTTTAAGCTAAAAGTCAAAAGTCATAAGTTGGTAATATTCAACTTTTAGCTTTTGACTTATTTTTCTACTTTTTATGTCTTAAAGTAAGTATTTTAAAGAACTTTTTATCATTGCCAAACACCACAAAAACTAAAAAAAGTGCTTAAAAACCAATAAACACTTAAAATAAGACAATCCAAACACTCTCTAACCCGCCTGCCCATTCCCCTCGTAATTCAAATAATATACCCTCCTCTTTATACAAAAGAACAGAAGCAAGGAAAAAAAACCCATCTCCCGCGTCTCCCCTAATTCCCCAGCTTCACCCGAAACGATCACAACCTCTTCCCTTTGCATGTCAGGTAAATCTACTCCGCTTTTTTTTCTTTTCTTTTCTTCTTAATTTCTTCTCTCTTTCTCCCCTCGTCTCTCTTCTTCTCACTACCACCACCTATTTCCCAACCCTTTTTTTTCCAGTTATTTGAGGCTTGAGTTCATAGGAATTTATGTAAAAATTGGTCATGTCATGACTGAGTTATGATTGAATATGAGGTGCAAACTACAATTCTCATTACTGGGAGGCTAATCCAATTGCACAGTTGTTTGAAGAACTTGAACAAAGTTTATGCATGCTACATGTTCGATGAATTTCTTGTTGAGAAGAATTCACTAGCAAGGGAAGTTTGAGTAACCGAGCATGGTTAGGGGATAACTAGAAGTAAGTGTCGGGGTGATAGGGAAGGGTTTTGCAATGCACCAAGGTTGCTTTGCCTGATGGCTCACGGTTGTCCTCTGCGCGCGAGGGGTATGCATAAATGTCCGCTTGCATGTGATTGTAATGTATTGTTTCTTTTTTATTTATTTTAGGCTTGTGTTGAGTTGTACTATTAGAGTATCTAGTTAGTATCAACGAGGGGACCGACAATGTTATGATAACTTTGTTATGGCTCGTGCCGAAGTCAAGTGCATCATTCATGTGCTGCAATGTTGTGTGCTACTTGCGAATCATGTCTTCTATTGAAAAGGGGAAGTATTGAGTGACAATAGTTCTCTATTAAGGTAAAAATGTTATTTGATAGGCTCTTGGTACTTAAACTATGCACATGCTTGAGTTTTAAATGTGGGGCCGTTTTGGCCGGCGCTTTTGGCGTATTTTGATTTTATGAGATTTATCTAATGTGTTGCATATGTTTTGCAGGTTTAGATACAATGGTAAGTGAAAAGCAAGCCAAAGACAAGTCTACTGCAAAACCTTTCAATTCCACCAGATCTATTAAGAAACGAATTCAGAGTGAGGCGATATCGGGAAGTCAATCCAAAGGCAAACAAGTTGCTGAGAGTTTCATGAGTCCACCAAAGAAGTCTTGGCCGGCAATTGAATTCAGCAGTGACAAGGCTAGAACATGGTACCATAGGTTCCATATGTGTCGTATATTTCTGAACAAGGCATTGATAAAGCGGCACTGAAGAAGAACTTCCCTGAGGTATTGACACAAACGAAGGCACTAAAGCTGGACAATCTACTGAAGCCACCAGGATATGCCAAATTGAGCATTGTTAAGGAAATATAGGCCAACTGGAACTATCATAAGGATTGCTTAGAGCTATGGGGGACGTTGGTGGACCTATCACGAGAAGATTTGTGTAGATACTTGGGGCTGGGAACTTTGCTCCAGGGACATTCACTAAGTTTATCCACAGTCCATCTTACACGGTCATTCATCATACATTATGCGGAGTGGACTCCACGACCTAGTGGACCTGTACTATTGTAAAGACACACCTTGAGATGTACAGATCTAATTTTCACAGGCAATTCGAGTGTGATGACAAAGTTTTGTCTAGTCCTAGCATTATGCCAGCTAAGCATAACTACGATTGTACCCGACCCCATGTGTGCTTGATTTTTTTTCTAATGATAAGGAAACCTATCAATATGCGCAACTTATGCTCTAATGAATGCATCGCACCAAATTTCAGAACAAGACAAGAGATTCTTCTTTGGAAACTTGTTGACCAAGTACATATTGTCCCTAGAGCTACCTGAAGGAATAAATGATATAGAGATAGCTCTTAAAGGTCTTTTGGACATCACTACGTTAAAAGATTCAGAGGGAAAGTCCAAACTCAAAACTGTCGAAAAAATTATCAGTGATGAGAATTTGAATTGTCATTTGTATGGCATGTTGAATCGAATTATGCAACATGTTGGTGGTTTCAGAGAAGAAAAATAGCAATTGCATGCGGAGTTAACTGGGGTCGACGAAGGAGATGTTTGGGCTAGCACCAGGCATCCCACTGCACCCGTCAGCGGATGAGAACACTTACTTGGAGTCCCTTAATGGGAAAGGTATTGGTGAGGGTGAAGAGATCACTGGATCATTGGCTATTGAAGGTGTGCAGAGACTGTAGCTACAGTGGGGATAGAGTCCAGAGAGCAAGAGGGTGATGCAATCGATACTGATGATTAGTCTGAGCAAGGTTTGGGTGGTGTTAAATTAGATGATCATGTCTCGAATTATAACCAGACTGGATCAAAATTGAAGGGAGCTTCCTTTTTCATCCTTCTTGATTGATTTTTTATATGTGCATTGGGGACAAATGCAATAGCTGGGGTGGAGGGGTGGGGGGACTTTCTGTTATATTTTGTGTTGGATGATTGTATTGATATTATTTGTATTTTTTTATTTAGTCAGTTGATCTTATTTTTATTTATGTCTTACTTTCATAATATTGGGCAATAATATTCACACATCAATGGTTTGTAATAGTAATAGTTGTTCTTCTAATATAGTAGCTTAGTTATAGTACTCTCTATATGTTAGTGATAAATTAAAATTTTTTTTTACTTTTGCCAATGACGAATTTCTTGGACATTTTCTCGATGGATTAAAGCCCGAAGAAAATCCTCATTTTTTTGAGTGAATACCTTGAAACCTCGATGAACTATCACTTTTTTGTCAGTTACCTACTTAAACTATTTGGTGTCTCCAAAATCCTCCTTAACTATATATCCCTACTTATTAAAAACCACTCGTCGATTAATTAGTGGTGCATGTGATACACCCTTCTATTTACTCGACTAATCTAAGTATCAATTCAATTAAGAATTTTAACAAATAATTAAAAACAATTAAATGGGTAAATATTTGGGGGGTTAAGAATCAAAGAAAGAGGGTGAAAGGATAAACACATGGTCATTTATAAAACAAATTCTCTTTTATCTCCTCCGATAACGGCTACACCATGTGTCAATCGAAATTTTCATCATGAAACTTTGATTAAACAATCATTTTTTTCCCATTAACCTTCATATTCACCGGGAATTTTAGTTTAATACGAGATGTGGGATAAAAAAATAGAATTTGGTAAAAATTTACGATTTGGTAAAAATTATGGCTTTTGGTGGATTCAATAGTGTTGAAAGAAGAAACCTTAATAAATAAGAAAGATAATTTTAGAAGAAACAAGAGAAGATTTTTTTTTTACGGATGAAACCCATAAGAAGAAAGATAAAAAATGAAGAAGGCTAGAATATAAAGAAAATAGAGCAAAAATAGAAAAAATAATTTTTTTAAAGAGGGTAACTGTAAGTAACCATTAGACACCGCCAATTGGGGTCATTTTTATGTATGATTTCATCTCCCACCGAGTTACCTTATATATTTCATTACAAAATCGATGAGGAAATTTTCAACATACAGGGGAATATAATTAAGGGGGATTTTGGAGGCACCGGATAGTTTAAGCATGTAACTAACAAAAATGTAATAGTTTAGAGGGTTCTAGGGTATTCACTCTTTTTTTTTTTGCTTTAGTTAGTCTTTAGTTCAATGTAGTAGGTAATACCCCCCTGACTTTTCTTTGGGCATTGATTCATTTTCAAGGGATGTAACTTGAACCTTGTATTTTTATATTTTGAGTAGTTTAGGATAGAGTTGAGGAAAGAAGACTATTTTTCTCATAGATGCCTTTTACTTAGTTGTTTGATACCGGTATAATGATGCCATGGCATGTGGATTACCTTTCCGATAAGTTTTGAAAAGTTGATGCTTAAGAAAATTGAATGGGCTATTTTGTGACGCCTACTCTTAGTTTCTTGACTTGTGTATTTATTTTAGTTCTTGATGTTTAATATTTCTTGGTTATGTGACTACTTGATTTGACTTGAGAGTTGTAATGAAACTGTCCTTAATAAGTTATGTACAACGTATGAGAGGTTTGAAGCTGTGTATTATGTGTCATCATGTGCTAGTCTAGAACTTGCCTTGTGTGTGGGTCAAAGAGATATAATTGAGTCTTGTTGAGTCTAGGCGACGCTTAGTCAACCCTTTTGAGCATGTAAGCCTTTTGGCACCCGAATTACAAGCCGATACCTTTTTGTTCGTAATTAACTCTTGGTTGAACCTTTACCTCTAGAAACGCTTAGGTCATAAGGTTGAGCGCTTAAAAGGACGAGGAAGAAAAATCCGGTAGTTTTTGAGTAGAACCATAAAAAGAAAAAAAGGTGCACTTGTGTAAGCGAAGCACTACTAGCATGAAATGAAAAAATATGGTGAGTGTTAGAAAGAGAAAAGAAAAAGAAAAAAAAAGGACGACACATCTTCCAAATACACTTTTCCCCTGCTAGTAAGTTGTCAGTATGTCAAGTGCTTAAAGGAAAAGGGGTCTATCAGCTATGGTTTGTGGCAGGGCGTTAAAAGTTTTGTTATGAGTGCGCTTGAATTGATTGGTGTATTGTATTGAAGTGATTAGAGAGGTTAGTCACTCTTATCAAAATGTATCTTAGCTACCTGTCCCTAAGCCTACCGTGAAGTCCTATTTGATCCTACTTTTGGCAGAGCAAGATCGAGTCCTACACCAGAGCAAGCCTATGGTACAACCTCGGGAAGCATATGAATTTCTTTGTGAGAGAGGGTGGATATTTTTCTTACGTGTGAGTCCTTAAATTACATTTGAACTCTTGAATTGAATATGTGGACTATCTACTCTCTTATTTTATGGTGAAGGTACATAATTTCATGATGGATTGGTGATGTTATAATATTTTCAGTTAGGATGAGTGCACGAATCGAGAATACTTTGTGACAGTGAATCGGTCTTTGAGGTAAGGTGGTTATGGTCAGGTTGTTTGAACACTTTGAATCGTTTAACTGTACTTGGCATGATAAAGTTGGGGAAGTATATAGAAAATGCGTATGCAGAAGGAATAATTGTTGGTGTCAACCATACTCGTAGGTGTAAGTGCTTAATTGATATATGTTCCTTTGTATTGTGGTGTTTTGTGTTACATCTTCGAGTTAGTGTAGTTGATGTTTTATACTTCAATACCATACAATAGTGGATGAGGGTGATTTGTGTGGTGTCTATTTTTCGCGTGCACAGATTATAGAAGGACCTGGTTCTTCTTTGTGTTCCTTATACTACTGTTGCGGAATAATAAATGCAGAAATTAAAGAACACAAGGATTTTTACGTGAAAAACACCCGGCTCAAAAGGTGAAAAAATCATGACCTACTACCAGTAGGATTTTCTCTAAACACTTCACTACAACTCTGAGCCAACAACAAAGTTTACAAACTCTTGCAAACCTAAGGATTAACTTTAACCCTTATAGCAACACGCCACAGGCTGTTGCAACTACGTCAAGTTAACTCTAACTTGACCAATACTACTCAGGTACCTAGTACAATTTGCTTCTAAGAAAGCTGAAAAATACAACTCAAAATGCCTACTACGCTCTAAACTAGAAATAAAGAAAGACACATAAAACTTTTTATGGAGTTGGTTCTTCAATCTGGTTCGTGTAGCTTTAGGATCGCACTCTTAAAACTCACAGGAATTGCTCACAAAATGCCTTGCTATTTTTCTCTCAATTCTTGCTTAGCTTCAGTATGTGTGCATCACCTGTAAAAGAGAACAACACTGATATTTATAAAGTTAGTAAATAAATATTAACTAGAGTTCTAATGCTTTACTCTTCCTTGGTGGAAGAGTTCTAGTAAACTTCAACTTCTAATTCTTTCCTTATCTTGGATAGAGTTTTCTTCAAGTAAGGAGTCCTGCTCCTTATCAAATATGCAACATTTTCGTTCAGGAATTATCAGAAATAACCACTTATACTAATCCCTTTCACGTGCATGCCTTTTGCATGATTATGTCTTTCACCAGTGTACACTGTCCATGGATCTGGTTTATGCATGTGTTCCTTTGTCAATCATCAAAATCAAAAATCGCTCAGGTCAACAGTAGTTTTGGGTTGCTCGAGGAAGAGCAAGAGTTTAAGTGTACGATGTTCATGTTCGGCCAAAACTATAAATTTTTGTTTGCTTATTATCTCATATCTTGATGTGTTAATTGTTATTAATGATTATAATATGTATTATGATGAGTNTTTGAGAGAGAATGGAGAGATTAGGGAAAGCAGTGACGGCGGAAGAAAAGGGGAATGGGGGGTTAGGGATAGTCTTAGGATTAAAAAAGGTAAGAAATAACGTGGACCGCTGATCATAGAGATCAACGGCCATGATTAGGCGAGGTCTTTGGGTCGGGTAGGCAGCTTGGAAGTTTTGGGTTGGTGTAATGGGTTAGGTCCGAGAATTAAAAGGGGTTAAAGGGCTATTTTTTAAATACTCAATTAATTAGTAAAAATAATTTGGAGAAGTAATTAGCAGATTATAAAAATAATTTTCATGCATAAAATGATTTAAAATAATTACTCAACATTATAAAAATATAAAAATCTATTTTCTGGTGAGATAATGTAATAACGCATGCATGGGCTATTATTGTAAAATTATAACCTAAAAATGTAAATGTGGCTATTTATGAAATAATTGGGCTTAGTATAAATATAAGTAGTGAAATTGGGTCATAAAATTGTTATAAAATTATTTGTGATGCAATTA
The DNA here is from genome assembly GCA_005239525.1 of Nicotiana knightiana. Taxonomy (NCBI): domain Eukaryota; kingdom Viridiplantae; phylum Streptophyta; class Magnoliopsida; order Solanales; family Solanaceae; genus Nicotiana; species Nicotiana knightiana. The sequence goes on along the minus strand of ML377852.1, from coordinate 1,490 downwards.
GTAATTATTTATATTACAAAATACCGGGATAAATTAATTAAAAATCCCTTAAAAATACAAAAGTATGAAAAATATTAATTAATGTTCATGCATTGTTTTGGATATATATATATATATATATATCCAAAACAATGCATGAACATTAATTAATATTTTTCATACTTTTGTATTTTTAAGGGATTTTTAATTAATTTATCCCGGTATTTTGTAATATAAATAATTACTAATTGCATCACAAATAATTTTATAACAATTTTATGACCCAATTTCACTACTTATATTTATACTAAGCCCAATTATTTCATAAATAGCCACATTTACATTTTTAGGTTATAATTTTACAATAATAGCCCATGCATGCGTTATTACATTATCTCACCAGAAAATAGATTTTTATATTTTTATAATGTTGAGTAATTATTTTAAATCATTTTATGCATGAAAATTATTTTTATAATCTGCTAATTACTTCTCCAAATTATTTTTACTAATTAATTGAGTATTTAAAAAATAGCCCTTTAACCCCTTTTAATTCTCGGACCTAACCCATTACACCAACCCAAAACTTCCAAGCTGCCTACCCGACCCAAAGACCTCGCCTAATCATGGCCGTTGATCTCTATGATCAGCGGTCCACGTTATTTCTTACCTTTTTTAATCCTAAGACTATCCCTAACCCCCCATTCCCCTTTTCTTCCGCCGTCACTGCTTTCCCTAATCTCTCCATTCTCTCTCAAACACCCCCTGAAACCTAGCCGCCGTCACCTTCAAACTCCCCATCAATGGGGTTTCTATGTATTTCTTAGCCCTTGCCGGCCAGTTACATCTTCTGGTTGTTCGACTTCATGGAATTCTAAGAGAATCTCATAGAAATTCAACTGGTTTTGTTCAAAACTTCTCTCATAAGCCTGTCTATGGCCACTCTCGTTTGTGAGTATTGTTTCTTGCCTGTTTTTGGTTTGGATCTATGGTTTTGGACCGAGTTTCTTTCATCTCTGCTATTTTTTGAAAACCCTTGGTCTTATAACTACTTGGATCTGTTCAGATCCTTGTAGATCTAAAGCGTTTCGAGTGTTATTTGGTATTTGCCCTCAAAAGTTTTTGTTAATACTATTTCGATTCCATTACTTTTTCAGAAATTAGGGTTCATCCTAAGTTTCTTCAAAAAGGTTTTTCTAACTATCAAGTGTTGAACCTGATTATTTCTTTACTGATTTGATTAATTTTCGTGAATATGCTTAATAAACCCTAGGTGAATCTGTTTGTGACACTGACTTTTTCATTTTTTTCCCGTTATTGTGTTTATTTCTGTTAACCAGTTTTATTGACTGATTCTATTTAGGGTTCGAATGATTTTTTCCTGTTAAAATCAGTATTTTCTGTGATTTTTTACCCATTTTCTTATTTGTGACTTTAATTAGTAATACTTTCCTTATTTGAATTATCAGTCTGACTTAAGGGGCTTGATTGACTCCTATATGGTATAAGAT
>MDKJ01345015.1:0-12752 GCA_005239525.1 Nicotiana knightiana | reverse complement strand
CAATCAACACTCTTTTCACGTTAGTGTCATGAATAAGTAGAGATATTACTAGAGCATCATTATGCGGAAGCATTAATCCGCTGCTATTTGTGGTTGTTTTGCAAATCACTCTGTTTACTTCTTCACCGCCGTGTATTACGTTAACGGTTCGTTTTGGAGATGGAGGCTTTGGGGGCTCCTGCATAATCCTCATGTATATCTGTTTACCTTTATCACTAAACAACTCTGTTAAATAGCCTTGTTTTAACAAATTTTCTACTTCTCCTTGTAGAAATATGCAATCCACAGTTTTATGCCCATGATCATTGTGAAATTCACACAAATGATCTGGGTTTCTTCTACTTGGATTTGACCGAATCTCTTTGGGCCATTTGACCTTGTCTCCTATGTTCTTCAATATTGAGACAAGTTCAGTAGTACTTACGTTAAAGGTATGAACCCCAATATGAGTACTACCTCTAGGTCGTTCATCTTGATCTTTTCTAGATCTAGATGAGGATGAGATTACATCTCTTCCTTGTAGTCTATAGTCCAACCTAGTGTTTTCGAACCTAGGGCGGATATCGCGTCCCGAGGGTCCTAAGTAAGGATCACACCTATTTTTACCTGATCTTCTATCTGATTCAGGTCGTCTGGATCTGGAATGATCTTCATCTCTCGAACGAGCAATGATATCTTCTTCTATTATGAGTTTAGTACTGTACTAATTATATCATTCCATGTTGTGGCAGGGAATTCTCTTAGATTCTCCTTAAGTCGCCTGGTGGCGTCTAAGCTTTTATCGTTTAGATTGCTTGCTGCATTCTTTCTCGTTGAAACCTATCTATAAAATCACGGAGTAGTTCCGTGTCTCCTTGTTTTATTTTGAATATGTCTTCCATTCTTTTCTCAACTTTTTGTGCACCAGAGTGTGCTTTTATAAATGAATCTGCAAGCTCAGCAAAAGAGTCAATAGAATTTTCAGGGAGAAGAGAATACCAGGTTAGAGCCCCTTTGGTAAGTGTTTCCCCAAATTTTTTGACAAGGACTGGTTCAATCTCTTGTTTCATTAAGTCGTTGCATTTTACCCCAGTTTTGAAAGTAGTCACATGGTCGCGTGGGTCAGTTGTTCCATCATATTTGGGAACATCAGTCATTTTAAACTTCTTGGGTATAGGCAAAGGTGCCGCACTAGGCTTCCACGGTTGTTGAGAATATCTATCAACATCGATGCCTTTGACAACAAGTGGTACACTAGGAATTGGTTCGATGCGATCGTTCTGCTCCTTCATCTTTTTCTGCATGGTTAACAGTAAATTTTGTAATTCTGTGTTATTAGATATACCTGGTCTCGTTTCGAGAGATTCATTAGGAGTATCTCCTCTTCCTAAGTTTGCCAACCCAGATTGAGGATTCTCCATGGTGATGGTGTTATTGGGGGTGGCGTTGGCGGTGTAGGCAACGCTGCTGGTAATCCTTTCGCAAATTCCTGCAAAGCTTGGCTCACGTACTTTGCAATCATTTGCTTTACATGATCGTGTTCCACAGTTTGATCATTATTACCATGGTTGTTATTGGATCTTTCTGGGGATTGTTCCCTTGAACCACGTGGGGTTCCTGAAGGTGATGGAACTGGGGTTCCACTTCTTTGCTGGCTGTTGTCATTGGGGTTTGACATAATTCAAAGGATATCACTTGGAAAGTCAACAAAGATTATCAGATTTCCGGTAACGGAACCAATTTGTTTAACCAAAGAATTAGACCCTTTGACTAAAACTTATTTTTAAGATGAATACTGGTTACTGATAATCAAGATAATGGAAAATGAATAATAGACAATATTACAGAAATAAAAGATCGAAGTTAGTTGTTTTTCGAGAATCAGATGCCTTTACAAGTTGTATTCCCCTCCCTTATATAGGAGATTCTTATAACGTACGACTGTTGCTATGGTTACTCATTAATGATTAATTATAACATTAATGAGGCGTTACAAAGGATAACGGTAAATAGGGGTTCAGTTACATAACGTTCGAGTAATCAATTGTGGGTCCGTGAATCTGCCCCTAGCTTTGTCTAGATTCATTTTGACCGTGCCTCTCTCCCGTTTTGATCAAATTGGACTTCCCGTGGCTGATAAGTTCGTGGGTTTACTGAACCTTGTTTCTTCAAAGAGTTATTTCCAGCTATCGTGTTTTCCTGTGTCCACGTGACCAACTGACTTGTCAAAAGCTGGCTTACGTGTGAAATTCTTTTTTACCAATACAGTACGCATGATGTGATGGGAGTCCGTGCGTAGCTGCTATTATGCCATGTTCGGTTAGCCTAGGACCCACTAGCATGCTTTATGTGTGTATCTTTAACTCTGCCTATAATGTTAAACTGCTGATATGACCGGAACGTAATTGAATGTTTAAAAGAAAGCTAGAGTTCATATTGTGAACCTTCTAAAAAGAGAATTGTTTCCGCTGTGAATATATGTGTACCTGGACTGGGTTGTATCATGGAGTATCACTAAACTTGACAAATGAGTTTTAAAAACAAATATTACAAAACCTATATTTAATGTTTCATTTAATAAAGATTTTACCATTTTCCTGAGAAAAAAACGGTTTTCTTGATAAAATATGAATTTATTATGTTGATATGTGTAACTTTGGGTGCGTGAGTCGCTTGAGTGATTCGCGAGCGGGAAGACCCTGTATTTGTTTATGTGTTCTTATGAGCACCTGAGTCGCATGTATGATTCGCGAGCAGGCTAGCCGTATTATGTTAACCGCGTAGCATGATCGATTCGCGAGCGGGGCAGAAAGAAGCATCTATGGTTCGAGCCGATCGACCCTTCGGCAGTGCACAATTTATTATTGTTGGTCCGCGCCGTTCGACCCTCGGCATTGCCTGCTCATGATATTTGTTGTGTAGTTGCTATGATATTTGCCTGATTACTGGCCTGAAATGTTAAATTGTCGATTGAAACGACGGAGATTTAAAGTTATTAAAAAGACTTTTGGAAGAAGTTATTCCTTCTGTTGATTTATTATTATTTGATTAAATCACCATGATTAATTGTTAATATGACGAAGATATGAAGTGTTAAATGTGACCGGAGTTGTAAGATGTTTAAATCCTGTTTTATAAATTGTCTATGATAAAACCATGCTTAGTGTCACTCTTAAATATTTTAAATTGACCTTTAATAAGTGTCAAATTTGACCTCTCTTCACTACCTCTCTGAGGTTAGGCGGGCGACTTACTGAGTACACATTATTTTTGTACTCATGCTACACTTACTGTGCATTTTATTGCGCAGGTACTTTCATAGCAATGTGGAGGATTCGGAGACTTGGCGAGCTGCATCATCCATAGGCGATCCGCAGCGGACAAAGTCTCCTTCGTACTGTATTTATTTCATTTAAATTTCCCTGTCCAGTTGTATTTCGGACAGGATTGTAATGATTGTTGAATTCTTAGAAATTGCTCATGTATCTGTGACACCGAGTTCTGGGATATGTATTGGGATAATTGTTTAAGTGAAATCTTTAGATCACTGTTTTTAAATAACATAATTTCATTTGCTGTCGTATTTCAATTTACGAAAATTTATTTATTTGATTATGAAATGCAAGGAAAGGTAAGGGTTTCGAAAATGTTAAAAAATGAATGTATTTCAACTAATTAAGGATTTGGCTTGCCTGACAGTGGTGTCCGGCGCCATCACGACCTTTGGATTTTGGGTCGTGACAACTCCACTCCTCACAAACCTGATCATCCGCCCACCTTCCTAAGAGGGGATGTATCTCGCTGAATTAGGGTTGTTCGTGAACAAAGACGACGAAGTTTGGAGCTGAGAAACTTGAATGTTCTGTTAATATATTTTAATATATTTCAATATATCTCGCTGTATTTTCATGTATTTCATTGTATTTATTGTCTTTTTTTAATTGTATTTCAATTTATCTCGATGTATTCTATGTATTTCATTGTATTCATTGTCTTTTTTTTCATTGTATTTCAATGTATCCCGATGTATTCTATGTATTTCATTGTATTCATTGTCTTTTTTTTCATTGTATTTCAATGTATCCCGATGTATTCTATGTATTTCATTGTATTCACTGTCTCGCTATATTCCATGAATGTATTAATATTTTTTTTTTAATTAATATAATTTATGTATTCAGATGTATTATATAACTTCTATGAAGATTGCTATATTTTTGAGTGTTTTTCAGATGAGAATCTTTTTTATAACTGGAAATACAAATTTTGCGTGTTATAATTGAGTTTGTTGAGTTATATTAGGAGTCTATTATGTTAATTGATTCACTTTCCGTATAAAACAGTCTAATCCCATGTTTCACGCCGTGAATATAGTCGAATACAATAATTTGTCCAGCTGTAATCCCATGGTTCACGCCATGAAAACACTCGAATACAAAAATCTGTCTAGCTGTAATCCTCTGTTTCACGCCTAGAAATGCTACTGTATTCATGAATACAGTAGCTTAAATACATCGAATACACTCTAAAAATCTGAAAACATAACTTATATTTTGGTAGCTACAACTAGCTAATAACCACTAAACAATAGTGGTTTGTGAAAATTTCTCTCTCTATATATATGAAAGTTTACTATATAAGAATTTAAATATATCTTTATGTTTTTTTATTTATTTCATGGAATTATTGTTTAAGTTTTTGTTTTTAATTTTATCCATCATAATATTTTTAGTTACCTGATCCTACCATATAGTATGACTATATGAATAATTGTTTAAAAAATTGCACATTTCAAAAAATAAATTGTCACACCCCGAACCTACGCCAATAAGAATCCACTCTCGATTTGACTTGAAGCAAACCAACTGGCTGATAAAATTCTTTCTCTTGCATAATAATTCTTCTCAACTACATCGAAAGCACAAACACGAACATAAAATATTTAAACTTAAATTTGGGGGGGTGTGCCAAGCCCAAGCAATAGTGTGAGACCAGGGTGACGCACGAGGGCCCAGGTAGCAAACTACCTTGATGAGCCTTCCCCCTAAAAAGTTGGGTTAATATCGTATAAGTCAATGACCCATATATCAAATATTAAACTGATAAAAATAGATACTACACTTGATCTTAGCCAAAAGGCCGAGAAAGGTATGCTTTTACTTGGTGCATGGGCCTCTTGTTTTATAATGCGTCTCAACCCTCTGTTTGTTTCTTTTCCTAGCAATGTGGGATTAATAGTATTAGTCTTCCAAGAAAGAAAATTCTTTTGTTTCTTTTGAAGAGTTAACAATACCATATATCTCTTAAATAACTTATCCCAAAAATAGAAATTGGTTTTAAACACCAACCTTAAATTATTAAAGAGTACTTATTTGTTACTCACTGTTTCAATTGCAACTCGAAAGTTTGAAAAAGGATGAGTTTATGATAAACCAAACAAAAATGTTTCCTCCATGTCAAAGCCCGTGAGTTTAAAAAACAATAGGTGTAAGTTCAATTCTTACTGTTATCTTTCCCTCTTCCCCGTCCCTGATCAAACGACCTTCAAGCGCAAGCTTAATTCTTGCACGTGTTACCAAAATAAGTCTTAAGTAACCTCAAGCATGTATGGTTTATTATTCAAGTATGTATATTTGGGCAAAAAGATGTAAAAAGTTAAGATATTATATGTTTTTCTCGACCAAACTACGTATTGTAATTCACCCTCCAATTAGCTCGACATGAACATGTACTTGTGCTGCCCAGAGGCGGACCTATCCTTAGGGTAGGGTGTATACATATATATATATATATATCAATAATTGGTACCTTAAAACTCAAAACTTATGCAGCTGCATTGCTCGAATTTTAGTGCATTGTGTGAGTATGATTGTTGATCACGCCCAACTCTAGTCCTGAAAAAGATAAGTTGTGGCTGCAAATATAATTCGGTCTAAAAGTTCGGAGTCGAATCCCACAGAGAACTAAGGTTTCGCCATAATTGTTCAATATCGCTAAGAAGACAAGCTCGAATAAATTTCTAAGTTATAAAGATTAAGATTCTTATATATAACTAATGAACTAAGAAACTAAAACAGTAAATTAAAAACTAAAGATACTAAGGGTTGGAGATTAAATTTAGGATGTCTAGAGTTATGATTTCCCCAATTGTCGGAATCCTTCCCGCTATGTTCCGTGCAATTTCGCCTATGTATTCTCTATTGATCATGGGCACTTTAGGTTCCGTAATACTCTCTCGAGCAACTATAACAATTTACTAGACATATTCTCTCGAACTACACTAGTTGGATTTATTTAACCACTCATTATAACCACGTCAAGGCTCTGTTATTTCTAAACCTACCTTTAAACTCGCTGTATTGATTTCTCACATACATTAGGAGTGACGTTGTTCAAAAACTACCTAAATATGTATCCTTTCTCAATCAACACATAATAAATAGGCACAGTCAACCGATGACCATTCAATCAACTGAAATAAGCACGTAGTTGAACAAATAGACAAATTCAAAGATTAAATTATATTAAAACATAACAAGAATTCATCCTCCAAGAGATTCCATCAAAACCTTAGATAACAAATTACCTATTCATAATAGTATGTAAACCTAAAATATTAAAAGTTATAACCGACAATGGAAATAGGAAGAAGGAAATGAAAAAACTCGTAGAACAATTCTCCACCTTGCTCCTAGTGTGTTGTTGCCTCCTTAGGTCGAATCTGTGTCAAAAGTCCCAAAAATAATGTTTTTCAATGTATATATACTAAGTAGGGTTGGGCACGAACAATTATACCTCTTCTACGCGAAAAAGGATACTTTTCCAGGTCAGGACGTCCGCGGCCGCGGATCAACCGCGGATTGACTGCGCATTTTGGCCAGTTTCTGCCTCACATCCGCGGACCATGCACGGACGTGCACTTGTTGCGCATTTTTCACACTTTTATATTTAGAATTTGAAAAACGTAAAACATGAAAGATGTATCTCTTTGAGTTAGCTTTCCAACTATATATTTTTCATCCCAAATGGAGTTTTGATCGAAACGTTATGTGCATTTTACTAGACAATGCGCAATATGCCTACTCGATTCTTCGTTCGTTCTTAACTATCATCTATTGATTCCCGAACAGGATACCGGATTAATTACTTGAGATTTTACTCAGTCTTCAAAGCTCCAAATCACTTGAATTCATTTCACAACATCTACATAGTTCGGAATCACTCCTACAAGGCATAAAACACACAATTAGTGCAAAATACTAGCGATTAAAGCTCAAACTCAATTAAAGTGCAGTAAATTAGAGTGTAATAAGCAACTAAAATACGTAATTATAGACTATCATCAACACCCCACACTTAAACCATTTCTCATCCTTGAGCAATCAAACTACACCTTATATAGACATGACCTTTTTAAACAATTCTCCTAACTCATCACACCATGAATACTTAAAATAGACTAAGCACAAAAGCGTAACATCTTCACCTCAAGATTTGACTCACAAGTACCACGCATTATTCACAACTCACCCACTTACTCTAACATATAGGTCACTGACATTACCTTTTTCTTCATGAATCAAGTGCCCTCACACAACAAAAGAGAGTAGTTCCATATAATAAAATTTAAGAACACTTAGGAACTCAAGATAGAAAAAATTCACTCATTCTCAGAAATAACATTCATATGCCACAAAAGATGCACCATAGGCTTTCCCGTAGTGTATTACTCTACTAATCGAGCTCATTCAGTCTAGGATACGGTAGGACTTTTATTTGGTTGTAATGTAGGCTGTGGGACGGGTATGCTACATTTAGATATAAGAGTTACTACACCTCCCTAAGCATTTTAATACATATACTTTAACATTCAAACCCCATACTTATGTCAAACCAAACTCCACTTCACATCAATGTATATTACCCCATACTTCTTTAAGCACAATTACATCAAGAGACCACTTATCAAGGAATTTTTTTTTTCACAGCAATACTACTATTTTTTTCCTTTTTTAAAAAAAAAAAATACAAGTGGCTCTTACTTTTTCAAAATAGTGCACCTTTCTCCTTATTTCATTAGTTTCACTCAAAAGCCAAATTAACCACCCCACACTTTAACTTTTACACAATTCATAAATTTTCAAGTGCTCATGAGAGGTTAAAAGATTCAAATATGGTTAATTCAAACAAATGGATAAGACTTGTAACATGGTCGCCAAAGAAACAGGATTACAGGCTCAAAGGGGTTAACTACGATACATAACAATTAGGCGGGTAATATATATAATAGATCAACAAAGAAACGCCTATATCACTTCCAAGACTGAACAAAGATACTATTTCCCTTTGCAAATACACGGGGCAAGTTCTAGAAATCAAATGCAATGCACAGAATAACATCCAAACCTCACACACACATGGCACATAACTCACCTAGGATTGGATTCATCAGGACACTCTAGTCAAAGCAGTTAATAAAATTTAAAATCATACAAAACTTATACAAGAGTCAAAAACTGAGCTTAAGTGTCACAACCAAAGTACTCACTATTCTCAAGGCATAACAAAGTCAAGAGATATTGCTTCAATTCAATTCATCTCATACTGTCTCCTAATCCTAAAAAAATAAAACTAACTACACCCAATTCAAACAAAACCCTTGAAACAGAACCGCGGCACAAAGAAAAACCAAGGGGGAATTGCTACACTACCTAACAAAAGAAAATCTTTTTGTCTTTTTCCTTTCGACTTAAATCCCTCAAGAAAATTTTCTAATAGATCCATCGTCGGGAAAAGTTCAATCTTTTCTTTTTTAAAAAAAAATTAACTAACACAACTAAAATAGCATGGAAAGTCACCTAGACAATCTCCTCACCCCACACTTATAATTGTGTATTGTCTCCAATGCACACCCATACATACAAGAGGGTAAAAGAAACTCCCTGGTAGGCCAAAGGCCGACATGCTAGCATCTCATGGGGTACTCAGACTTCTCCTAGGCCTGGTCCTTCGTGAGGGTACCTCACACTTAGTTCCAAACATCTGGTTTGCTGTTGAATCCTTCCAATAACTTTACTTTCCATGCTCCTAGAAAATCAAAAAATGACACTACAAACATAATACAAACAAAAAAAATAAAAAAAATAACAGAAATTAGTAAATCTGGGTTGCCTCCCAACAAGATCTTAATTTAACGTCGCGGCACGACATAAACTACTTTTTGTCTCCACCTTGAACTTATGAATTGGACCCCAAATTTTGATTCTGCTCTATGATCATGCTCTTGGGGCGATACAAATTGTTGCGAGCCAAAAATTAAATGAATTCTCATCCACTTTTTTGCTGTCCTCCGAGGAGTGTCACCTTGCCTAGACGGCCTTGAAAATTTCAAAATATAAGGCTCATCTACCTCTTTGCTGGACTGCTTTTTATGCTCGTAAAGGTCCATTCCCATTTCACCGTCTGAACATAATGTAAAGAAGTGTTTGGAATGAGGTCCAACACGCTCAAATACATGAACTTCAAGATTTTCGACATCTTCAACACCAATCACACTAGAGTCAACTAAATTAATATCCTCAACGCCCTTGGTTGACTCTAGTATCTCTTATACGACATCGACATCCTCAAAATCTAGTTCAACTAATTGTTGGTGTTCTACTATGGACCCCTCTAGTGGTACCTCAATTTCGGACTCTAATGCACATTGCTTCCGACTACTATTCATAGTATTAACATGTTGAGCATTAAATGCTTCAAGTAGTTGACTCATTTTTGCCTCCAAGTTGCGAATAGTAGCATCTTGCCTTTGTATGTGCAGTTGTTTCTCATTATTTTGTTCTACAAGGCACCTTAGCATATCCTTGATCTATTTCGGATCATCATCCCTGGTTTCTTTGTTCCTATTAACTTCACAAGAAAAAGAACCATCAAAGTAAGGGGTTGGAGAAAGATAAGAAATATAAGAACAACCATGAAGGTGATCATCTTGACCACCACATATATCACATACATTCCACAAATGAGATTGAGTTGGTGCACATAACTCGCTCTCGGGAATAATTTGATAATTTTTCCATGGGTGGTTTTCTCCAAAATATGCACAAGGATGATTAAAAGTAAAATTACCAACATCAAAACTCTCATAATTCCAAGATGCCATATTTTTTCCCATCAAAACCCTAGATAACAAATTACCTATTCATAATAGTATGTAAACCTACAATATTAAAAGTCATAACCGACAATCGAAATAGGAAGAAGGAAGTGAAAAAACTCGTAGAAGAATTCTCCGCCTTGCTCCTAGTGTGTTCTTGCCTCCTTAGGTCGAATCTGTGTCAAAAGTCCTAAAAGTAACGTTTTTATATGTATATATACCAAGTAGGGTCGGGCCCAAACAACTATACCTTCTCCTACGCGAAAAATGATACAACACCAGCACCAGCACAACACTTTCCACACTCCAATAAATACCCCGCTAATTATCCCTGAACCACAAGACTCCACAAGTGACCACCTCTATGCTCAAACACCAGGTCATCAAAACAACCCCATATACGTGGAGACTCTACCTCACTCCACCCAACACATTGCTTACACACCTGAATCCAGTGAGAATTATATGCTCATTAATAATTTGGCAGAGGAACTCAAGAAGCTGACTAGTCGAGTTCAGGGGGTTGAAGGGAGCACGGGAGTCGAAGGGTTGAACTACGAAGATCTCTGCATACAGCCTGATATTGAACTATCGGAGGGTTACAAACCTCCTAAGTTCGAAATGTTCGATGGTATAGGTGATCCCAGGGTCCATCTGAAGACCTATTATGATAAATTGGTTGGAGTAGGAAGAGACGAGAAGATTCACATGAAATTGCTCATGAGGAGCCTCACATGAGATGCTTTATCTTGGTACATCAGCCAAAACCCTAAGAAGTGATCCGACTGGGTAAGTATGGCATCAGACTTCATGGACCGATTCAGGTTCAATACGGAAAATGCACCAGATGTGTTCTACATCCAGAACCTTAAAAATAAGTCTACCGAAACTTTTCGCGAGTATGCCGCTCGCTGGAGATCTGAAGCAGCCAAGGTCAGGCCTGCCCTAGAGGAAGAACAAATGAACAAATTCTTCGTCCAGGCACAAGAGTCGCGGTATTATGAGAGGCTAATAGTGATTGAAAACCACAAATTCTCTTACATCATCAAGCTGGGTGAGAGAATTGAAGAAGGTATCAAGAGTGGAATAGTAACTAACTTTGAGGCACTACAGGCCACCAAAAAAGCCTTTCAATCTGGTGGTATATCCAAGAAGAAAGACGCAGGAATGGTAATGGTTGCACAGGGACCCAAAATCCCCATTAGTATACCGAACTTCCCCACTCACCTATCAAGCACCCTCGCCCACCTATCAGTCAGCACCTCCACCAACATATCAGCCATCTCCACCATCTACAAATCAGCCTACTTCCCCCAGATATTCCCAACCAGCTCCTGTTTATCATACATACAACTCTCAGCCATCTCACTTCCAATCAGCCCTTGCTCGCCAAAATTTCCCGAGACCTTGTCCCAACTTTGATCGTAGACCTCCTAAAAAATACACCACCATTGCTGAACCTATCGACCAGCTGTATGAAAGATTAAAAGCTGCTGGCTTTTTCACTCCTATCCCTGCTATAACCCCTGAAAATCCATCCCAATGGGTCAATCCAAACAAGACCTGTGCATACTATTTTGGCATGAAGGGGCATACAATTGATGAATGTCGCTCACTGAAAGATAAGATCCAGTCTATGATTGATAACAAGGTCATCCAGACAAAATAAGTTGCTCCCAATGTTCACAACAATCCAATTCCAGACCATAGGGGTGTCAACATGATAGAGATAGAAGAAGTTTGGGACCTAGAGGGGTCGATCGGGTTAATTATAGAAGGTGATGACCCAAAGAAGCCAGCAATCACTCTTAATCCAATCATAGTCCAGATTCATCCATACAGAGACGTCGAGGTAACTGCATCACCATTCAAGTTTGAAACGGCACCACCTGCAAACACACATTTGCCGTTCGAGGTTGAAGTTATGTTGCCTGCAAGGCACCCATCCCATTCCATTCGAAGGAAAGATAAAGTCAAGATAGAAGAAGCTGGTGCTGCATAGCGGATGACAAGGACCGACAGGGTCTATACACCTGAACACTTGGTAGAGTCTAGCAAGAATGCTTCCAACAGGCCGCCCGCCATTGAGACAGGACCAGATGATCTTTGGAGAAAGGTGCAGGGCAGGGAATACTCAGTCATCGATCAACTGAACAAAACTCCAGCCCAGATATCCATTCTGTCATTACTGCAAAATTTAGAGACACACAAGAATGCTTTGATGAAAGTGCTGAATGAAGCATATGTACCAATATAACATAACTAGTGGAGAAATGGCCAATATGGTAGGTCAAGTACTGGAGAGTCACAAGATTAATTTTCACGAAGATGAGTTGCTGCCTGAAGGGCTAAGTCATAACAAAGCACTGCACATCACTGTACAATGTCAGGACTACTTCATCACCAGGATTCTGATCGACGGAGGATCCAGCATCAACATCTGTCCGTTGACAACACTCAAGAAATTGGGAAAGGGGTTGTACGAGATCAAAGAAGGATCTATGAATGTAAAGTCTTTCGATGGTTCTCAGAGGTCTACCATTGGTGAAATCAATATTTGCCTGCAGATGGGACCTACATGGTTCGAGATTGAATTTCAGGTGATAGACATATCAGC
>ML377849.1:0-15746 GCA_005239525.1 Nicotiana knightiana | reverse complement strand
AAAAATGGGGCCGAACCCTATGGAGGTTGCCTACGTATCTCACATCCGGTGAAAATCAGACCCCTGTAGTTCGTAAATGTTTCAAAAATAGGATGACACCTTTTGAAAAATTCAGGCTTATTTTGTAATAATCTTTTGGGGTAAATACGAAGAATTTTCAAAAACCGGGTAAATTTTCTTTTTATTATTTTCTCCCTTCTAGTTTTCCTTCAAGTTATATATATATATAATTTTTTTTTTTAAAAGCCGGTCAACATCCACAAACCGAATCAAACATAATGCACAAGTAGCACATAAGATGCATCAGGATGGTCTTTTTGTTTCGGGTACACCTGTCCTAGACGGACCCAACCCCTGTGTTGAGTCCCCTAAGTCAAAATGCACATGATGCAGATAATCGTTCCTACTAGGGATCCGGCATGAGGTTTTGTCATTCTAGGGTTAAACCTGAGGTTTTGTTCTAGACCTTGGCTACCCGAGCGGACAACTCTAGTCGGGTTGGGAGCGACGTACCGGTAGCACGAAAGGCTATCCGGCCTAGTGGCTAGTCCANAATAAATATCAAAGCGGTAAATAAATAACATTTAGCACATTGAGCGCACAAAATACAGTAATATCACAATTAATAAAGCCAAGTAAAATCACATTAACAAGCTCGAATTCTTAAACCCTGAACCAGAGATTCTAGGTTCTAATCTCCCCAGCAGAGTCGCCAGAGCTGCCACACCTCCTTTTTCCCGAAGGGGAGTATGTGAGTTTTTCCAATTTAAGTGACATTAATCGAAATGGGATTATTTTATTTTATTCAGAGTCTCCACTTGGAATAATTTATTTACGGTGTCCCAAGTCACCGATTTATTTTAGAATCCCAAATCGAGAAAATTTGACTCTGTTTTAAAGTCTGCGAAACCAGCAGACCGGGTAAGGAATTATATTAACCCAGGAGAAGGTGTTAGGCACTCCCGAGTTCCGTGGTTTTAGCACAGTCACTTTACCAATTTATACTTGGCTTAATTTGTTTTAATTACGTATAACCTATGTGCATTTACCTTTTACCTCTTTTAATTACTCGATTATTCATGATTATGGAATTATCGTGTAAACGAGTCACGCGTACGTGTACTCTTTATGTTTGGCGCGCCAAGAATCATGTCACGCGTACGTGTACACAATTCACAACACTTAAGTCTTTTAAGAAAGCTTGGTCAAAGTCGCGTGAACGTGTACCTTGATTTACTTTGAAAATCATATTTATGTTACGCAGACGTGTACATAATCACGATGACTGATAAAAAAAGATAAAAAAAAGAAAAGGAAACGTCCAAATCATGCTAACGTTCATTATTTTGTTTCTTTCGTAGGTTTGATATTAATGTAAGACTTCTTTTGTGCTAAGTCCAAATGACCAGTTTCTTAAGAAAGAAAACTATGAACCAAATATTTCAATGGCACCTCATGAACTTATTTCTCTAAGCCAATCTCTTTTAGTAATCAAATATGAAGAACTTTCATAATACTGCAAATATTCATTAATGTGTAAAGCAACAAACTAGAGAAGATTGAACTTAAAGCAATAGTAATATCATCAAGGTTGACGTATAGATAATTAATAAAATAGCAACATATATGTTGTAGGGTGCTTTGTGCAACAATTTCACCAAAATGAACTCAAACCATATCTAAACAGAATACGTAAAACTAAGATTTTGAGATAAACGATTGCACCTTTAGTAACAAAATCTCTCCTTTATTTGTAAGCATCTCCAATGAACTTACAATAGGTGAAATCGACGCCGAATGGACTCAAGCGACGGAGTTCATATAGAAACTCAGCGACACGGGAACCTCAAATTCAACCTCCGACGAACCCTCTGATTCTCCGAATCACTCGACAACTCTTGACCTGTATCGAACTAGAAATAAAGATTCAAAGGATGGTTTGCTGGTAAGTTTTTGAATCTATTTCAATTGGGTTTTTGCGCTAGAAATAGTGGTTATAAGCTCTTTGAGAGGAGGGAGTTGGAGGAGGCAGATCCTTTTTGGAGAGGAGGTCGTCTGGTTCGCCGGCGATGGCGACGACACCGAAAGAGGAGAGGGTGGGTCGCTGGTTCTATGGAGGTTTTGCAGCAGATCTCACATGGTGAAAATGTGTTGTTCTCGTTCCTTTCCCCCAATGTTTTCTGAGTCGTCCTCTCTATCTCTTTCCCATTTTTTTTTCGCAGAGAAACTTCTCCGTCCCCTCTCCTGTATTCCTCTCGTTCTCTCTATTTTTTTTTCAGATCTTTTTTGTGTATTTCTTTTTCCCCTATTTTCAGATACAAGTCCCCATTATATATAAATGTGTATTTGCTCTGTAACTTATGTGAAGAAAGTGGGGAAGTGTGGATTGGGACGTGAGTGAGTGGGGTGAGGCATGAGTGGAGTGGGAAAGTGGGGAAGTTGAGTGTTATTATTATTTTTTATTTTTTAGTATTATATATATATATATATATATGTATGTATATAGATATACTAACCAACTTACTTTTAGACTTAAAAAGAAACTATATAAATAAGAAAAATAACTATTTACACTAAAGTTTATATTATATTAAAGAAAAAATACTATTATAACTTACACTTAAATTAGAAGAAACCAAGTTATTATATATATATATATATATATATATATATTTATATTCTTCTATTTAAACATAGGAACAAATCTTATATTCTAAGGATATGAATATTTTTTTTTAGTTTTTAATTTTCTTAAATAAAACCTATTAAGAGTAAGATAAAAATTTAAAATATTAAGATTAGACCTAAAAGAAATATTTACGCCAAAATAGTATAGAATTTGGGTGTGGTAAAAAAATTAGTTGTTCACAAGTGGTTGATTAATTAATGTCTTTTGGATAAAGACTAAGGCAAAACGTGGCAGCCAAGGTTTTTAAGAGAATATGACTCTTAAATCCTTATATTAAGGTGGCATATTAAGAGAGTTTGTGGATTAGTCATCATCTAAGTGGGCCCCACACCACTAAGTTATAAGACCTCTCTAATTCACAAAGAGAGGTGCTTATATCTTGATACAAAGTAACGGATGGAGCTCTCATTTTTAAGGGATCTCTTTACTTCTTTAAGATGTGATGCTAATCTTGATAAGTAATGGATTTTCTACAGCAAAATTGATACGAGATTATATTGCGTAACAGCAACGGAATTTTGCGATTCTAAGGGAATACGGTGCAATCTTTCTCAAGAATATCATACGGATTTTTCCCTACTTTTATCCGCTATTACGTGATTCGTCTCGATTAACATATGTTAGAGGAATTGCCAAGAGAATTGACGAAATGGCTTTATATGCGTATATATGTATGTATATGTATATGGGATATGGGAAGAGGTTACGGCGTTATATATGCACCACCACCTGATCAGCTGGTATACGTTGATGATATTGCCCACAGTGGCCGAGATGATATGATGGGATGCCCTCAGAGGCTTGATGATGTTATGTATACATATACCTATGCATGGTATGGCATTCATATGCATATGCACGAACATTTTGAATATTAAATAATTCACAGAGCTATTTAGACTTAGATGATGAGTCTTTTACTCCATGTTTCTCTCATGTCTATTATTTCTTGATTTTCATTCCGTACATACTCGGTACATTATTTGTACTGACATCCCTTTTGCCTGGGGACGCTGCGTTTCATGCCCGCAGGTCCCAATAGATAGGTCGAAAGTCCTCCAAGTAGGCTATCCGCTCAGCGGAATATGTTGGTGCGCTCCATTTGCTCCGGAGTTGCTTATTTGGTCAGCATAATTAGGACATGTATTGATTGGTATGGCGGGGCTCAGTCCCCGAACATTATGATACTTATGTACTCTTAGAGGCTTGTAGACAGATGTCATGTATACAAATACTTGTATGGCCTTGTCGGCCTATGTTTTGAGTTTACAAATGATCATGTTGGCCTTATTGGCCTGTATGTCACATGCGTAAGTTTTTATATCAGGTTGGTCGTCCTATATTGAGTACTCCCCCATGTTTATTCTAGTTAGCCCATGATGGACCGTCTGGACCATTTTCTAATGAACGTACGATAAGAATGATATGTTATGTTGGTACTCAGTTGAGTAAGGTATCGGGTGCCCGTCGCGGCCCATAGGTTTGGTTCGTGAAAAAAGTGGGATCAGAGCAGTTCTGTCCTAGGGAGTCTACAAGCCGTTTCTAGTAGAGTCTTGTTTTTGGGTGTGTCGTGCACCACACTTATAAGCAGGAGGCTACATGGCATTTAGGACTGACACTCTTTCTTCTTACTCTAGATCGTGTGGTAGAGCTTAGTTGTAAGAACTCAATTTCTAAACTCTATCTTATTCATAATACGACGATGCCTACACCTAGAAAGACAATTTCTAAGAGATTGAATGTGGCTATGGAAGAGTTGAGTCAGAGGAACTCGATTTTTCATAATGCTTATGATGAGTAAATGTAAGGTCTCCAGCAGATC
Source organism: Nicotiana knightiana (assembly GCA_005239525.1). Lineage (NCBI taxonomy): Eukaryota > Viridiplantae > Streptophyta > Magnoliopsida > Solanales > Solanaceae > Nicotiana > Nicotiana knightiana. Next base: position 11,235 of record ML377849.1, on the reverse strand, counting down.
GTATGTGTACCAAGACGCATGAGCTTCTGGAAAGCCCTAAGGCATAAATATCTATCCACCCACATGGTAAAAAGCAACAAGAGTCAGAAGGTAGATACAAGTTTTAACAAGTAAAAGAAGCAAGATGAAGAAGGATACGAGGTACTCAACTAGTGAAGATTATCATTACTTACCACTTAGAAAGGGAAACATTGAGTTACCTTCAATAGTAACAGAGGTATGTATAATTGGCCATAACCATCTCATTTATGCCCTATGGAGACTAATAGGTGTTATTTAAAAGAAGGACGAGATATCAAGAATCTAACTGGGGTTAGAGTAACCCAAAATGGTGAATGGATTGTTTGCGTTAGTTGAAATTGTGCTAATAGATCTCCTTGTGAGACACTTAGATGGTGCACTCTAAAATAGAACAGCTAGATATAAGTACTACAAAGACAGGCACTGGAAGCCTTCAACGGATAAATATTACCTTAGTGTGGCTCCCGTCCATAGTAGAGAAAGAATGTTAGGCAACCCGAAAAGCCAGCGGATGGAGCGAGGGAAGCTAAAAGCAAAAGAATGTCTTGTTGAAAGTTTTTAGAATAAAGTGATAGACAGACATGTTTGCGGGAAATAAGAAGAGAGTTAATGTGATACATGGATGACAACGGTAGGACAAAAAATGACTGTATTACCGAGTCTATAGTTAAGTGAAGGAAAAGACGAAAGGTGACAGGCCTTGAGACCACAAACGAGTAAAGGTCATACAGTCATACCCTCATTTCGAGAAATAAGTCTGTGACTCTAACGTGATTACTAGAAGAAAAAGTTAGACCCCAGAATAACAGAAATCAGTATGGGCTGGTGAACAATATAAACTAAATGTGAGTTAAGGACTGACTGATTAGATAATAGACAATATCATGAGAATTTCATATTATGTTCCGGAGATAATAGAATGTACAACAGAAGAAGATTCATGAGAAATTCAGAGAATGGTCATTCAGGAAGACGCTCCCTAAAGAAAGCAATGTGAGCAAAGTTAAGCCTAAGGGACTCCATGTGCCAGTTACACTAAGTGTCCCCCTTGCGAGTAAGGAAATTTGCTATCCTTGGTACAGAAGGATTGCCACAAGACGAGTAAGGGTCATCGATGATGTGAAAAGACGCCAAAGATGAAGAGGTAAAACATCTATACATAGATTAATCGTAGCACTAAATCTTAGTACTCTCCTAAAGGGGAGAATATGGAGTGTGTGGCACTAAGTCTAAGTGGTTCTAGTAATTATGGAATGGTAAAGGAAGAATGCGATCAAAATGATAAAGGAATGAGATTGCACTTATCTAAATCCTACTGATATGCTACGATTCTAGAACATTATGCAAGCATGACGTCAAGGAAAGGAAGTAAGGGTTCCTACCAGGGATGCTATGGATAAAAAGGAACCGGTGCGAGAGGTAAGTTAAGACAAAGGAAATAACCCAAGAAAGATTACATAGAATATTTATATGAGAATGGGCCAACAAATAGTTAGTAGTTGATTCAAGAAGAGCCTAGTATGGCTAGACAAGAAGACACAGACAAATCAACAGACCGTGCAAGATAAACATAGTGAACCCTAATGTCATTGTAATACTTGAGATATATCCAGATAGGAGTCAGGGTAGTTAAAGATGTCGTATGAATGTTACGGGAATAAAAGAGAGTGCCACTGGGAAGACAGTCAAAATATCAGTTCAAAAGCAACCCTTCAAAAACAAGGTCATGGAGGTAAGTAACTATGGATAATTATAGGCAAGGAAGGACATCAAAAGGTCTGTAATAACCTCAACGATTTACAAGAGTCAGAGGGTCCTCCCTAAGCATTATAATGAAAGACTAGCTGAGGAAATAAGGAAGAAGGCTACAACCTATGCACAATGACCTAAAAAGGAAATGGTCTTGTAACAATAGTCTCACAATAACATTGTATGCATTCCATAAAAAAGTGGCAACTACCGTGGCTAATGAACGGGAAGTAAAATCAAAAGTAATACTCAAGATCCTATGAAGTTGCACAAAAATTCCGACATGCGTGGGAACTAAGATAACCTAAGTAGGCACGCAACAAGGAGGTAGAAAGATCAGGAAAAGTAATAACTTACGTTTAAAGGAAGATGAGAAGGAACAGAAAGAATTATTCGATCAATGATCCAGAGTTAGTTACGTTCTGAACCCACTTAAGATTTTGGAGTATTATCCATGGAGCATATATGTTGACAATCATACAGCCGTAGAAGAATCTGATATAAGTTAAAAGGAAAGAATTGAGTCCAAGTCATAGATCAAGAATTGAATTATTAGATGATGGTATCATGAATATTCCATAGCATCTATGAAAGCCTAAAGTAATAACTAATACCATGAGCCGAAGATTGGAAGATAGCTTAAGCCTACATAAAGGCCGATAAGAAGGAAGAGGAAACTAAAGAGTTACATCAACGAAGTAAATCAGGAGTTTAATTATTGGGCACAGAAAATTATAGAAATCATGATTGAGAACATTGCAGGATCGCTCTTAATATCATAGGTACAAAAGAGATAGTACAGTATCCATATTTTATTACGGCTCTATGATAAAGTCAGTTAAAAGATCACCAACCTCATAAGAAGTCAGTATGAAGCTCCCACCGGATTGTGTATGCACCAGAGGTACAAGTCATTATAATAGAGCTTCAAGTTATGAATGTGAATTATACCTATGTGGAAGGGAGGTCACAAAAGATATAAAATATGTGATGCGAGATTTTAAAGTAAGTAAGGTAAAAGTGATCAACGTACGAGATACCCAAATGCAGAAGGTCGTAAATGGTCCATAGCTCGGATAGAAGGCTAAAATAACTGGGATTCAGTATCCAAGGATGATAACAGCATCGTCAGTTGCATATCTTTCAGCCGATGGTTTCTAGGTATCGAGAAGCCTGATTAAGAGAGTAAAAAATGAGTTAGAGACGATGTGATATCCTGTTTGATGTTCCAGAATGACATAAGGAAATCTATGATGCAAGCAAGTTGAAAGGTTGCGAGTTATATAAATAGTAATGTGTAGGTTGCAAGCTATTGTATGGTGAAGTGACAAGGTTCTAAAAGACAGGAGTAAGGATAAGAAAGGGCGAGTGAGAAGGTGACGAGAATGGATAAGTTCTCAGGATTAAGCCCATGAAAACAAGAGAGCTGATGGTTTCTCTAAGTTATAGAAAGTTTAGTATTGCCCGAATGAACTCAAAAGAGTCTAAGACTAGTAGCATTTAGAGGAAATGGAATTCTACCCTGGTAGTAGCATGAAGGTGTAATTGTGATAGATGAAGGATGACGTTTGGGCCTTCGATTGAGTAATGATTTCATGAATTGTACAGGATTAAAACACCCACGTAAGGTAAAATCACATCGGGATGGTATGAAACAATTATGGAAGTATAGTATCACATCGCCCCCAGGTGGATCAAGAAAATCACTTCAAATGTTCCACGATGAGACGTGAACCCTAGCGGCAGTGTTACATAAGAGATCAAGTTCAACATTAAGGTGAATTGACAATGGATGGACAAAAGTCACAAAGTATAAGGTGAAATTAGGCTGTCATTTTTAAGATGAACGGTAATAAAGAAGCATTAAGGGACATAGATTTATACATATAGGATAAGCAATGAGAGTAACCTGGAGTTTGGTAGCAGACTTCAGTAACGATAAATCAAAGTAAGAGTTATGACAATAAAGTCATACAGATGGATAAACGGATCTACGAAATAAGATATAGCAATATTCGTAAGTTCAACGAAGTATCGAGCAAAGAACTTCAATATACCTATAAATGCCCAAAGAGACATCTTTTCAAGCTCTTTATATGCTTACAAAGTGACGCCTAGAGATTGGCTAAAAACTGGAGGAAAAAGAAGAGAAGAGTCGCATAGGCGCACTTACAAGGTCGAAGTCGTACAGGCTGCATGATATAATGTAACAACAGTTACGAGATTGGAAGAATTCCGATCGTATGTCATGGTGTGAGATAGAGGCATAAAGAGGGGAATGCCCTGGCCTTTGGAATTATTCACAGAACAGTTGCCTAGATGGCAAGAAGAGTAATAATGTATTCAAAAGGCATAAGTCATGAAAATGATAAGTGCACCAGTCAACATTCGAGGACGAATGTTCCAAAGGGGGGAATGATGTTACACCCCATGTTATTGTACGTGAAAGTATTCCATAAGTAAATTGATGAAAGCTCAGAAATGAGATGTTATATTCCGTATTTTCGTACGTTAAAGTTTCGTCGTAAGCTAATAACGTAAGTTCGGGAATGAAATTATTTTGAGATTATAAGAATTATGCTATTCCAAACAAGTGATGAGTAAATTCGTGAAGGTGAGAGGATAATGAAATCAAAGAAAATGAATTTTCGTCAAAGTTTGACATGTTGGGATAAAATACGGTCCGAGCTAATATACCCGGTATTTATGGACTAGTGCCACACAAGGTACCACATGACCATGATAGTAAGGTGTATAAGGTATGTTAAAAATGGGCAGTATTTTAAGTAATTTTTGATAATCCTTAATTATGTGAATTATTGGATAAAGGTGGAATTAACAAGTTAATTAATAATTAGTGGTTGATTAATTAAAGTCTTTTGGATAAAGACTAAGGCAAAACATGGCAGTCAAGACTTTTAAGGGAATGTGACTCTTAAATCCTTATAGTAAGGTGTCATATTAAGAGAGTTTGTGGATTAGTCATCATCGAAGTGGGCCCCACACCACTAAGTTATAAGACCTCTCTAATTCACAAAGGGATATGCGTATATCTTGATACAAAGAAACGAATGGAGCTCTCATTTGCAAGGGATATCTTTACTTCATTAAGCGGTGCAATCTTTCTCAAGAATATCACACAAATTTTTCCCTACTTCTATCCTTCGTTACGTGTTTCGTCGCGATTGACGTATGTTAAAGGAATTGCCAAGAGAATCAGCTCATGTATGTTAAGGCTATCCCTTCATTATTTTTTGCTTGATCTATACGACACGAATGAAATGAGCAAATGCACAACTTCCAAAAATGACTCTATTCATAAAAGTATTAGAGATGCCTATGTTCTTGAATTCCCATATGTCTTATTATTCTATCGTCTGTTCATGGGTCTCAGAAAATATGTAAGTTGATAAAGTTTGTTTCATGATATTAATCAGAGGTATAATGATATTATGACGTTCCAAGATATTTTATTGATGTACTTCTCATGCCTTGCATTCATTTATACATGTAAATTTACCCATGACCAAATAGCTTTATATGCGTATATATGTATGTATATGTATATGGGATATGGGAAGAGGTTACGGCGTTATATATGCACCACCACCTGATCAGCTGGTATACGTTGATGATATTGCCCACAGTGGCCGAGATGATATGATGGGATGCCCTCAGAGGCTTGATGATGTTATGTATACATATACCTATGCATGGTATGGCATTTATACGCATATGCACGACATTTTAAATATTAAATGATTCACAGAGCTATTCAGACTTACATATCGAGTCTTTTACTCCATGTTTCTCTCATGTCTATTATTTACTGATTTTCATTCTTACATACTCGGTACATTATTTGTACTGACATCCCTTTTGTTTAGGGACGCTGCGTTTCATGCCCGCAGGTCCCAATAGATAGGTCGACAGTCCTCCAAGTAGGCTATCCGCTCAGCGGAATATGTTGGTGCGCTCCATTTGCTCCGGAGTTGCTTATTTGGTCAGTATAACTAGGACATGTATTGATTGGTATGGCGGGGCTCAGTCCTGACCTTTATGATACTATGTACTCTTAGAGGCTTGTAGACAGATGTCATGTATACGGATACTTGTATGGCCTTATCGTCCTATGTTTTGAGTTTACAAATGATCATGTTGGCCTTATAGGCCCGTATGTCACATGTGTAAGTTTTTATAGTAGGTTAGGTTGTCCTATATTGAGCACTCCCCCATGTTCATTCTGGTTAGCCCATGATGGCCCGTTTGGCCCATTTGCCAATGAAAGTACGATAAGAATGATTTGTTATGTTGGTACTCGGTTGAGTAAGGTATCAGGTGCCCGTCGCGCCCTATAGGTTTGGGTCGTGACAAACCCCGAGGTCGAAAAAGAATTATTACTTGCCTCGGGGACTAGCTCGGGGGTCTGAACCTTATTTTCGGATGGTGATTCCAGCACGAAATGTTCCGGGTTGGGAATCGTACTAAAACTACCCATGGGTAATGTAATAAGGCAATCTATTAGAACTGTATAATTGATTAACAATGAAGCTAAATATGAGGTTATGATTGCAGGTCTAGAACTAGCTAAGAGCCTAGGGGCTGAGGTGATCGAAGCCAAGTGTGATTCCCTCCTCGTTGTTAACTAATTTAATGGAAAATTTGAAGTAAAAGAAGACCGGATGAGAAGATACTTGGATAAATTACAAGAAACATTACATCAGTTCAAGGAATGGACATTACAACATGTGCCCCGATATCAGAATAACGAGGTCAATGCATTGGCTAATCTAGGGCCGTCAGTCGACTCCGATGAATTTACTTCCAGAGCGGTGATGCAATTTATGAGCTCGGTGATAGAGGAATGTCATGCCGAGGTAAACTCAACAAGTTTGACTTGGGATTGGAGAAACAAATATATATACTACCTTCAAAAAGGGAAATTGCCATCGGATCCCAAAAAATCAAGGGCCCTTCGAACTAAGGCTGCTAAGTTTAGCTTAGTTGAAGGGAAAAATATATCGAAGATGATTTTTTGAACCATTAGTGAGGTGCTTGGGTCCCGAGGAAACCGATTACGTGATGAGGGAACTCCACGAAGGAACTTACGGAAACCAGTTAGGGTGGAATCATTGGTTCGAAAATTGATTAGGGTCGGTTATTACTGGAACGAAATTGAAATAGATGCAGAGAACTTTGTTAAAAAATGTAATGAATGTAAAAGGCATGCCCTGAAGATCTATCAATCGGGGAAGATGTTTCAGCTGGACCTTTCCCCTTAGCTGTCCATAAAATTAGGTATGGACATCGTAGGTCATCTGCCATGGGCACCCGGTAAGGCCCAGTACATTTTATGATCGATTACTTCTCCAAGTGGGTTGAAGAACAGGCGTTCGAGAAAAATAGAGAAAATGAGGTCATCTACTTCATCTGGGATCATATAATATGCCAGTTTGGGATACCGACCGAGATCACGTGTGACAACGGGAGACAGTTCATCAGTGGCAAGGTCAATAAGTACTTCGAAGATCATAAAATTAAAATATTCTATCGACCCCTTACGACCCGAGTGCGAATGGTCAAGCGGAGTCAACAAACAAAATGATAATGCAAATCCTGAAGAAAAGATTAACCGAATCAAAACGGAAATGAAAAGGAATTTTGCCCGAGGTCATGTGGCATATCGAACAACTTCAAAGTCAGGTATCGGTGAAACACCATTCTATTTAGTGTACGGCACAGAGGCTTTGATTCTGGTAGAAGTGGGAGAACCGAGCTTAAAATTTTGATATTCTACGGAGACATCGAACAACGAGGCCATGGCCACAAGCCTATATTTAGCAGACAAAAGGCGAGAAGCCGCCCTAGTCCGGTTAGCGGCTCAAAATAAATGAATGAGAAGTTACTACAATCGAAGGGCAAACCTTCGACACTTCCAAGTCGAGGACTTGGTGTTGAGGAAAGTCACACTGCATACCAAGGACCCGAATGACGGGAAACACGGCCCGAACTAGGAGGGACCATACAGAGTCAGTGGTATAACTGGGAAAGGCTCGTACCAGCTCGAGTCCAGAAATGGTGTACAACTACCCAACAACTGGAATGTAGCACACTAAAAGCGGTACTACTGCTAAGGTATGAGCACACAAATTTCTTTACGATTTATTGCTCTTTGAACTAACTCATGCAGCTACTCAATCGAAGTGTGTTACACTTAGAATGTGTGTAGATTATAAGGATTTGAATAAGGCATGCGCGAATTATTCGTTTCCTTTGCCTTACATCAACCGAATGATCGATGCAACGGTTGGGCACAAGAGCTGAGTTTTCTCGATGCCTATTCCGGGTACAACCAAATATGGATGGATCCGGGCGACCAAGAAAAGACTTCTTAGATAACTAGATTCGGCACCTATTGGTATAACATGATGCCATTTGGGTTAAAAAATTCTGGTGCCACATATCAACACCTAGTTAATCGAATGTTCGAGGAACAACTAAGTAAATCAATGGAGGTTCATATTGACAATATATTAGTTAAGTCCCTACGAGAGGAGAACCATTTGAAGCATTAGCAGGAAACCTTCGACATACTAAGGGAATACAACATTAAGCTGAACCCGGAGAAGTGTGACTTAGGAGTTTGTTCAAGCAAGTTCCTTAGTTTCATGGTATCTAACCGAGGATCAGATATCAATCTGGATAAAATAAAATCCATAGAAGATATCACCGTGATCGACAACATCAAGGCGGTACAGAGACTAATTGTGCAGATAGCTGCATTGAGCTGATTTAATTCTAGGTCATCAGATAAGAGCCACCGATTCTTATCGTTACTAAAGAAAAATAATGACTTCTCTTGGACCCCCGAAATGTCAACATTCTTTAGAAGAACTCAAATGATACTTATAAAGTTCTCCTTTGTTGCATAACGCGAAGGCGAACGAGCAGCTATACCTCTACTTGGCAGTCTCCAAGTTAGCGGTAGGTGGTGTCCTAATCCGGGAGGGAGAAGGTACACAGTTTCCTATCTATTATGTTAGTAGAACCTTAGGTGACGTTGAAACAAGGTATCCACACCTATAAAAATTAGTGCTTCCCTTATTAAGCGCATCTAGGAAACTAAAACCATACTTTCAATATAACCCTATATGTGTCGTGACCTCGTATTCGCTAAGGATGTTATGCATAAAATCAAGCTTTTGGGTCATCTAGCTAAATGGGCCGTAGAGTTTAACGCATATGATATTGAGTACAAATCCCGAGCAGCTATAAAGTCTCAGATTTTGGCAGACTTCATGGCCAACTTCTCACCGGCCTTGATCCCCGAGGTTGAGAAAGAATTATTACTTGCCTTGGGGACTAGCTCGAGGGTCCAGACCTTATTCACGGATGGTGCTTCCAACGCGAAAGGGTCTGGGTTGGGAATATTACTAAAACCACCAACGGGTAATGTAATAAGCCAATCTATTAAAATTGTGAAATTGACTAACATTGAAGCCAAATATGAGGCTATGATTGCAAGTTTAGAACTATCGAAGAGCATCGTGTCTGAGGTGATCGAAGACAAGTCGATTCCCTCCTCGTTGTTAACCAAGTAAATAGAACATTTGAAGTAAAAGAAGACCGAATGCAGAGATTCTTGAATAAATTACAAGCAACGTTACAACTATACAACATGTTCCCCGAGATCAGAATAACGAGTCTGATGCATTGGCTAATCTTGGGACGTCAGTCGACTCCGATGAATTTAATTCCGGAACTGTGGTGCACTGATAAGCTTGGTGATAGAGGAAGGTCATGTCGAGGTAAACTCGACAAGATTGACTTGGGATTGGAGAAACAAATGCACAGACTACCTTCAGAAAGGAAAATTACCATCATATCCCCAAGAATCAAGGGCCCTTCAAACAATGGCTGCCAGGTTTCGCTTAGTTGAAGGAAAACTATATCAAAGATCATTTTTCGGACCGTTACCGAGGTGCCTGGGTCCCAGGGAGACCGATTACGTGATGAGGGAAGTCCACGATGGTACTTGCGGAAACCATTCTGGGGTGTAATCGTTGGTTCGGAAATTAATTAGAGCCAGTTATGTTTGGAACGAGATGGAAAGGGATGCAAAGGACTTTGTTAAAAAATGTAAAGAATGTCAAAGGCACGCCCCGATAATCTACCAACCGGGGAAGATGCTTCACCCGGTCCTTTCCCCTTGGTCGTTCATGACATGAGGAATGGACATTGTAGGTCCTTTTCTATGGGCACCTGGTAAGGCCCACTACATCTTACTTATGGCCGATTACTTCTCCAAGTGGGTTAAAGCACAGGAGTTCAAGAAAGTTAAAGAAAATGAGGTCATGTGTCTGAAATCAAAGAGACGTGACTGATGAGAGTTTAGGGAGGACGAACGAGGAGCCGAAATATCCGTCATCAACCAGATATTACGGTGCCGATCACGCCCGATATCAACTGCAGATCGTGTTTTACTAGAAGAAATGAATTTTTTCCTTATTTAGACTCGTATTAGGATTGAAACTCCCCTACTATATAAAAGGAAGAACCTTTTCATTTTTATCTATTTGGGTACGACCGGACAACTACCGATATCTATTAATATCTTTTCTTAGAATGTTCTTTAGAAATATATATCTATCTATCTATATCGTAAACTATCGGATCGGGTATTACTTAGATGTGAAACTTGCAGACCTCATAGGTTGTAATATTTTTCTTACGGGGGGAACGAAATCAAAGAATATATAGACTAGTAGAGACCCTCTATGTAGTTGTCTATCTAGGGCGATCGATCTACATCGTTCCCTATAGCCCTGGGGCTGTGTCTCGATCTCCTATGTGCGAAATATAAGGGACTAGTTCCTATAGAGATTCCCCTTGGTCTAATTCCACGCCTTATGACGAAAGGGGAGTCGGCGTGGCGTAAAGTGAAGATTGGGGGGAGTAGAAAAAATTCCCTTATGGGGTATTCCGAAGGTGTAACCTAGGCAACGAAAAAGGGGCCCGATACTTCAACTAGAGGAGCGACCAGTTGGTTCACCAAACCCCGACCCAGCGTCACACATTCTCCAGGTCCGAAGGGATCCAGTGCCCAACTACCGACTCCTCCCGGAATTGCGTTATCGGAGCCGAGCCAGGAATGGCCGTTAGTGGACACCCACCACTTTTCATCGGTTAGAGAGGCCCTCTTTAATACATTAAGAAAAGATGTTCACAGGGGCCAGAAAGACTCGGTCATAGGAATTTAGAACACCTACGTGCTGGTAAACGAAAACCACCTCGACCGGATCAGAGTAAACAAGAATGTCGAATCAGGCCGCCCTTTGCTTTGAAAGAATTCACACGCGGCCACCAGCTTTCCCAAAATAAGGGGAGATCTGCTGCTTACTACTCACGGAAACATCCGACCTATACTATAGTCAAGTCGTTCGCCTATCTTTCTGATCTCCTTTC
>ML377848.1:9379-27859 GCA_005239525.1 Nicotiana knightiana | reverse complement strand
TCACTGGGTTATAAGTTGATGAATCAATCGTACAACGAAGCGTATTATACATATACATATATACATAGACACACACACACAGTTCACTGTAATACTATAACGTGTGTGTATATATATATATATATATATATATATATATATATATCTTATTATAGTATATGTTAGTGTGTGTATGTATATGATATTCATTCCTCACCGGGTTATAGACTGTCACGACCCGAAATTCCATCCCTCAGGCCGTGACTGCGTCTAACATTGAACCTGCTAGACAAGCCAACATATTCATGTGATCTAACAAGTTCGAGTGAACTCCACGGTAGTAAAGAAAATATTGTTCAAGTCTTAACCGAAATCTCAACAAAATGCCTCGAAAACACTTTACAATAGAAATGTAAAAAAAACTCTGAAATTTGCATAAATAACATATAAAGGAAATAACATCGTATGTTCCCAACACCGGAGTGTCACAACCTCACGGACTGCCTACATGAGTACTAAATACAAGTCTGAAAAGGAAATACAACATTGTCTTTAGAACTGAAGGAGGAATAAGACAATAGAAAACTATGAGCAGAAGAGACTTCAGGGCCCACGAACGCCAGCGGTATACCTTGAAGCTCGATGTGGACTGAAGGTTACTCCCTCAGAATGGTCCACGGGGTCCGGATGCGGGGTCTGCACAACATAGAGAAGTGCATTGTAGTATCAGTACAACCAACCCCATGTACTGAGTAAGTTCCGAGCCTAACCTCGGCCGAAGTAGTGACGAGGCTAGACTTGACAACACAGAGAAGTGCAGTGTAGTATCAGTACAACCGACCCCATGTACTGAGTAAGTGTCGAGCCTAACCTCGGCCGAAGTAGTGACGAGGCTAGACTTGACAACACTATACATACCTGTGCAATTCTATATACGAAGAGGAAGATATCGACGGAAATAAACAGTAGTAAATATTTTAGAAACTAAAATCTAGAATCCAATGGCTAAATGAAGCGGATTCCAACATAAAGTTTTTTCACACAACCACAATTCATAGACGGCGCAAAAATAGGATCCTCAGACTACTTGATAATGTTGGAAATTGAAACGTCCTAGAAGCCATTACTACGACAATCATTAATCACTACTAAAAATCCGACAAAAGGCGACCAACCATTGACGACCAAAATTGGTCTGTCAAAAAAAGCGATCAAACTTGGTCGCTAAACTGGATAAAATAATTTTAAAAAAATTGTAACATGCTAAAGTGGGACCTAGTTATAATTTTTTAATAATTATATTATTATCTTAAAAAATTATAAAATATAAATAAATAAAATTTAAATTTAGCGACCAAAGTTGGTCACTAAAAGAATAGAGACAAACTTTGGTCGCTAATCGTGGACCCAGTTCTAACGTTCAACAATTATCTTATTATTTTTAATATTTTATAAAATATAAAATAAATCTGATTTATACGTAGCGACCAGGTTTGGTCGCCAATACTGATTTCTGGATAATTAGCGACCAAAGTTGGTATCTTTTTTGGTCAACATTGGTCAAAATTAAAATTCTCTTTTATACTTACTATATAAATAATATAAATGTAATCCGTTAACACTTTGTAATACAAGAGATGAATACACTAAAATATACTCTAACATGCTATATATGTAGTTAAAATTGTACGACGAAGCGTATTACACACACACACATATATATATATAGACACACACACACACACACTTCACTGTATGTAATACTATAACGTGTATATAGACACACACACAGAGACACTTCACTGTAAAACTATAACGTGTGTGTGTGTGTGTGTATATATATATATATATATATATATATATATACACATAGAATCAATCGTACAACGAAGCGTATTATACATATACATATATATATAGACATATACACACACACACTTCACTGTAATACTATAACGTGTGTATATATATATATATATATATATCTTATTATAGTATATGTTAGTGTGTGTGTGTATATAATATTCATTCATCACTGGGTTATAGATACATTCACACAGATACTTCACTGTAATACTATAACGTGTATATATATATATATATGTTAGTGTGTGTATGTATATAACATTCATTCATCACTGGGTTATAAGTTGATGAATCAATCGTACAACGAAGCGTATTATACATATACATATATATATAGACACACACACACACACACTTCACTGTAATACTATAACGTGTATATATATAATATTCATTCATCACTGGGTTATAGATACATTCACACAGATACTTCACTGTAATACTATAACGTGTATATATATATATATATGTTAGTGTGTGTATGTATATAACATTCATTCATCACTGGGTTATAAGTTAATGAATCAATCGTACAACGAAGCGTATTATACATATACATATATACATAGACACACACACACACACACTTCACTGTAATACTATAACGTGTATATATGTGTATATATATATATATATATATATATATATATATATATATCTTATTATAGTATATGTTAGTGTGTGTATGTATATGATATTCATTCCTCACTGGGTTATAGACTGTCACGACCCGAAATTCCATCCCTCAGGCCGTGATTGCGTCTAACGTTGAACCTGCTAGACAAGCCAACGTATTAATGTGATCTAACAAGTTCAAGTCAACTCCACGATAGTAAAGAAAATATTGTTCAAGTCTTAACCGAAATCTCAACAAAATGCCTCGAAAACACTTTATAGTAGAAATGTAAAAACTCTGAAATTTGCATAAATAACATATAAAGAAAATAACATCGTATGTTCCCAAAACCGGAGCGTCACAACCTCACGGACTGCCTACATGAGTACTAAATACAAGTCTGAAAAGGAAATACAACATTGTCTTTAGAACTGAAGGAGGAATAAGACAATAGAAAACTATGAGTAGAAGAGACTTCAGGGCCCACGAACGCCAACGGTATACCTTGAAGCTCGATGTGGACTGAAAGTTAGTCCCTCAAAATGGTCCACGGGGTCCGGATGCGGGGTCTGCACAACATAGAGAAGTACAGTGTAGTATCAGTACAACCGACCCCATGTATTGAGTAAGTGCCGAGCCTAACCTCGGCCGAAGTAGTGACGAGGCTAGACTTGACAACATAGAGAAGTGCAGTGTAGTATCAGTACAACCGACCCCATCTACTGAGTAAGTGTCGAGCCTAACCTCGGCCGAAGTAGTGACGAGGCTAGACTTGACAACACTATACATACTTGTGCAGTTCTATATAAGAACAGGAAGATATCGACGGAAATAAACAAGTAAAATCAGATACAGGGAAAACTGCTGGGGATAAAATGGGTAACCATCACTAGCACAGTAGAACAGCGTAATAACCGAAATGTTAAATTAAAAGTAGTAATTGAACATCTCAGAACAGGAAATGAACAGCAAAAGGCACGACATGTCCCCTCGTGCGTAATCTCACAATCACACGGCACGGAATGTCCCCTCGTGCATCAATAGAAATATCACTCAACACGGAATGTCCCCTCGTGTATCAATATAACAAATACTCAGCACGGAATGTCCCCTCGTGCAATAAATGATAAACAATCAGCACGTCATGTCCTCTCGTGCGATAGATAAATAAACACTCGGCACCGAATGTCCCATTGTGCAATAAATAAATAAAACAATCAGCACAGCATGTCCTCTCGTGCAATAAATAAATAAACAATCGGCAAGGCATGTCCCCTCGTGCAATAAAAAAATAAACAATCAGCATGACATGTCTCCTCGTGCGATAAATAAATAAACACTCGTCCTCACCAAACAATGACATATATAATGGCAAGGAATACAACATAGTGGAAATACGATTCATTAACACCCGACAAGGGGAAAACATCAGTCAATTTCACAACAGGTGCCCGGCGAGGGTCTCAGCTATAACCAAACATTTCGAGTATATCCTTGACAGTTGGGTTTCCAATCAAACCAATATATCATAAGTTCATCAACCAAGATTTCCAGCTAAGCCCAAGAAGCTCTGAATCTCTGTAGCTGAAGTAGGCCTAGGACAATCTCTAACTGCTGAAACCTTCCTCAGATCCACCTGAATGCCCTCTGCTGATACCACGTGGCCCAAGAATGCCACAGAACTCAACCAGGACTCGCACTAAGAAAACTTGACATACAACCAACTATCCTTCAGAGTCTGGAGGATGACTCTAAGGTGCTGCTCATGCTCCTCTCGGCTGCGTGAGTATATCAAAATATCATCAATGAACACAATCACAAAAAAGTCGAGATAAGGCCTGATACCCGATTCATCAACTCCATGAAAGCAGCGGGGGCATTAGTCAACCCAAAAGACATGACTAAAAACTCATAATGCCCATAACGAGTGCGAAAGGCTGCCTTAGGGACATCAGAAGCCCTAATCCTCAGCTGATGATAACCTGATCTCAAGTCTATCTTGGAGAACACCGTAGCACCCTGAAGCTGGTCAAAGAGATCATCAATCCTCGGAAAAGGATACTTGTTCTTAACAATAACCTTATTCAACTGCCGGTAATCAATACACATCCTCATCGAGCCATCCTTCTTCTTGACAAACAATACTGGAGTACCCCACGGAGAAACACTAGGCCTAATGAAGCCTTTATCCAACAAATCCTGTAATTGCTCCTTTAGTTTCTTCAACTCAGGCGAAGCCATACGATACGGGGGAATAGAAATGGGCTGAGTGACCTCAGCTACCTCAATACAAAAGTCAATATCCCTGTCAAGTGGCATACCCGGCAGGTCAGCAGGGAATACCTCTGGAAACTCACGAACCACTGGCACCGTCTCTATAGAAGGAACCTCAACACTAGAATCACGGACATAGGCCAGATAGATCAAACAACCCTTCTCGACCATGCGCCGAGCCTTCATATAAGAAACAACTCTACCAGCAGAATGACTAGAAGTCCCTCTCCACTCTAAACGAGGCACTTCTGGCAAGGCCAAGGTCACCGTCTTGCCATGACAGTCCAAGATAGCATAATAGGGGGATAACCAATCCACCCCCAGTATAACCTCAAAGTCAACCATATCAAGAAGCAGAAGATCGACCTGAGTCTCCAGACCACCAATAACTACCTAACAAGCACGGTAGACTCGATTTACCACTATAGAATCACCCATTGGTGTAGACACATGCACAACAGTACTCAGAGAATCACGGGGCATGCTCAAATAAGGGGCAAAATATGAAGACACATAGGAGAATGTAGAACCCGGATCAAATAACACCGAATCCTCTCGGCTACAAACTGAAACCGTACCTATGATAACTGTGTCAAAAGCCTCAGCATCAAGACGAGCATGAAAAGCATAACACCGGGGCCGATCCCCTCCAACCTGCACATCTCTGGGTCTACCTGCTACGGGCTGACCTCTACCTCTCATGGCATTTGCTCCACCTCTATGAGCCCGACCACCACCTCTAGTACCTCGACCACCACCCCTAGCTGGCTAAGAGGGTAAGGGTGCACCTACTGAAGGAACCAAGGCACGAGAACCCTGATACTCGGGTCCACTCGATGCTCGGGGGAAATATCAGACAATGTGACCCGGACTACCACAAATATGACAAGATCTTTGATGTTGTGGCTGATAACTCGGAATCTGGCCCCGACGACTCTGATACCCACTCTGGTAACTCTGAAGTGGCTGTGCATTGATAAGTGATGATGGTGCACTAACAGGAGCTGGCGGTGCACGAGAAAATACCTGAAGTGCTGACTGAAAAGGTCGGTGTGGATGACCCCAACTGAACGAATCCCTGCCTCCAGATGAGGCTCCACTGAATCTACCAAAGTGACGGGGCCTCTTGTCAGTCCCCTGACCACCTCGCTGTGAAAAAGTCATCTTGATCCTCCTGGCCCCATCGGCTGCATCCTAGAACGAAATGTCAGAACCCGACTCCCTGGCCATCTAGAGTCGTATAGGCTGGGATAATCTCTCAGTGAACCTCCGAACCCTCTCCTGATCAGTGGGGAGTATCATCAATGCATGCGTGGCTAGAGCGATGAACCTGGTCTCGTACTGAGTAACAGACATAGATCCCTGCTGGAGGCGCTCAAACTGCTTCCTAAGGGCATCCGCTGACATAGTTGCACCCTTGGTTGTCGGTGCCACAATACCCGGTTGAGATACTCCAGCTGTCTGAGGTGCTGGAGTTTGAAACTGAGTGGCAACCTGCTCTGGGGTATGAATAACAGGAATTTAGGTCCCTCCCCCAGCCTGAGAACCAGCTGGTGCCGTAGGAAGAAGACCGGCCTGGGCCACGCTCTCCATCAATCCCACAAACCGAACTAAGGCGTCCTAAAGCACCGGGGTAGCAATGAACCCCTCCGAGACCCGAGCTGGTCCGACTGGAATCGTTCGAGTAGGAACCTCACCGGCATAGACTACCTGCGGGTCCTCTACTGGAGCTGCTGCTCTAGCTCTGCCTCGGCCTCTAGCAAGACTCGGCCTCGGTCCCTCGTAGGAGCTGCAATAGGGGGATCGAGCTGCTACCTGGTCGATGAGGAAGCAGGCGTTCTCGCCATCTGCGAGAGAGTAAGATAGAGGCTCAATTAGTATTTAGAACTCAAATGGCACGACAGAGAAGGAAAGATGTGGAGTTATTCCTAACTTTTCAGCCTCTGGGGGATAAGTACAGACGTCTCTGCACCGATCCCTCAGACTCTACCAAGGTTGTCCGTGAGTTGTGAGACCTAAGCAACCTAGAGCTCTGATACCAACTTGTCACGATCCGAAATTCCACCCTTCAGGCCGTGACTGCGTCTAACGTTGAACCCGCTACACAACCCAACGTATTCATGTGATCTAACAAGTTCAAGTCAACTCCATGGTAGTAAAGAAAATATTGTTCAAGTCTTAACCGAAATCCCAACAAAATGCCTCGAAAACACTTTACAGTAGAAATGTAATAAAAACTCTGAAATTTGCATAAATAACATATAAAGTAAATAACACCGTATGTTCCCAAAACCGGGGTGTCACAACCTCATGGACTGTCTACGTAAGTACTAAATACAAGTCTGAAAAGGAAATACAACATTGTCTTTAGAACTGAAGGAGGAATAAGACAATAGAAAACTATGAGCAGAAGAGACTTCAAGGCCTACGAACGCCAGCGGTATACCTTGAAGCTCGATGTGGACTGAAGGTGACTCCTTCAGAACGGTCCACGGGGTCCGGATGCGGGGTCTGCACAACATAGAGAAGTGCAATGTAGTATCAGTACAATCGACCCCATATACTGAGTCAGTGCCGAGCCTAACCTCGGCCGAAGTAGTGACGAGGCTAGACTTGACAACACTATACATACCTGTGCAATTCTATATACGAACAAGAAGATATTGACGGAAATAAGCAAGTAAAATCAGATACAGGTAAAACTGCTGGGGATAAAAAGGGCAACCATCACTAGCACAGTAGAATAGGGTAATAACCGAAATATTAAGTAAAAGCAGGAATTGAACATCTCAGAACAGGAAATGAACGGCAAAAGGCACGGCATGTCCCCTCGTGCGTAATCTCACAATCACTCGGCATGGAATGTCCCCTCGTGCATCAATAGAAATATCACTCGACATGGAATGTCCCCTCGTGTATCAATATAAGAAACACTCAGCACAGAATGTCCCCTCGAGCAATAAATAATAAAAGATCAGCACGACATGTCCCCTCGTGTGATAGATAAATAAACACTCCGCACGAAATGTCCCCTCGTGCAATAAATAAATAAAAAATCGGCACGGCATGTCCCCTCGTGCAAAAATAAATAAACAATCGGCACGGCATGTCCCCTCGAGCAATAGATAAATAAACAATCGGCATGGCATGTCCCCTCGTGCGATAAATAAATAAACACTCGTCCTCACCAAACAATGACAGATATAATGTTAAGGAATACAACATAGTGAAAATACGATTCATTAACACCCGGCAAGAGGAAAACATCAGTCAATTTCACAACCGGTTCCCGGCAAGGGTCACAGCTATAACCAAACATTTCGATTATATCCTTGATGGTTGGGTTTCCAATCAAACCAATATATCATAAGTTCATCAACCAAGATTTCCAACAATGACGGCTTCCAAGTAGGGACAAGTTCAAAATGTAACGAACATGGAAGTAATAACAAGATTTTTATCAAAAATAGACTCACGGGCATGCTTGACACACAATGCATAGGTACTCGTCACCTTACCTATGCATTGAACATGATAAACACTTAGCACATAGCATACATTACCTATTCCCTCACCAAAGTTAGGGAAGACACTTACCTCGGTCCAAAGAATAGCAATCAACCCTCTAAGACCTCCTTTCCTTTATAATCCTGCTCCGAAACACTGATATCTAGTCATAATTCACTTAATAACATCAATATTGACTCATTATTACCAACCCATATCCTAATTATACAATTCTTAGCATTCTTCCAAAAATACCAAAATTCGACCCCCGGCCCGCTTGGTCCAAAAACGAGGCTCGGACCACAAACCCGATCATCCATAACCCCACAAGTTCAAATATATAATTTGTTTTAAGATCCGACCCCAAATTGGGGTTGAATAACCCAAAATTCCCAAAAACCTAGCTCTACCCAAAACCTCTAATTTCTACTTTGATTTTAGGATTTTAGGCCTAGAATTTAGTGATTAATGAAAGAAAAATGGACGAAATCGATGTTAGGAAGCTTACCCAAGAGGCTATGGAGGAAGAATTGGTCTAAGGCTCGTCAATGGGGTTTGAGGAATAAGAGAATGGTGAAAATGTGAAGAATTCCGTGTTAAGTATTCTGTTTTTAACCTTTAAATTAACTGGACGAAATTTGCATATGCGATCGCGAAGAAAGGGTTACGATCGCATAGAGGTCTGGGTCTTGGTCAATGCGATCGCGGAGGGACTATTGCGATCGCGGAAGTATGCTGGCTCAAGCTCTGCGATCGCGGAACGGTTTATGCGATCGTGGAGTGTTAATCCCCTAGCCCCACCTGACTACACTGATCCACTATGCAATCGCGGATATAGAGTTGCGATCGCATAGTGAAACTCTTCTACCCCTCCTAGCTACTCTATGCGATCGCAACAAGGATCATGTGATCGCATAGAAGAACTCTTCAGACACCAGAAATAGCAGTAGACACCAGATTTTCTAACTCTTTCGCACTCCGTTAGCTACCCGAAACTCACCCGAGCTCTCGGGTTTCAAAACCAAAAACATACACGACTCCTAAACCGTCACACAGACTTATTCATGCTTTTCAATCACCAAAATATCATCAAAACCATCGAATTAAACCTCAAAACTCTTATAATTTTCTTAAAACTTCATAAAGCTTAATTATTCCGATTTTGATCCGAATCACGTCATTCCAAGTCCGTTTTACACCAAATTTCACAGATAAGTCACATAACATATATTAAACCTGTCCCGGGCTCCGGAACCATAATACATGCCCGATAACATGGCTTTCACATAATTATTCATTTTCAAAAACCTGTATTATTTTCTGAAAACAATTTTCTTCAAAAATTTATTTCTCGGGCTTGGGACCTCGGAATTCGATTCGGGGCATACGCCCAAGTCCCATGTTTTCCTACGGACCCTGCGGGACTGTCAAATCACGGGTCCGGGTCCGTTTACCAAAAATGTTGACCAAAGTCAACTCTACTCAATTAATCATTATAAAAACAACTTTTCATCAAGTTTTCACATCAAAGCTCCCCGGCTACACGCCTGGGCTGTGCACGCATATCGAGGTGAGATTAACGGAGGCTTTCGGAGCCTCGAAACATAGATATAGATAAAATTTCTTAGGATGACCTTTTGGGTTATCACAATCTCCACCTCTAATGTTCGTCCTCGAACGGACATAGAAAAGTACTTGAGTCTGAGAAAAGATGGGGATAACGACTCCTCATATCGGACTCGGACTCCTAAGTAACTGCCTAGCTTGTATGGCTATTGGCTCCTCCTTATAAGACAAGTACTGGTCTAACTGGACACTGCTGAAGTCAAGAACATGAGAAGGATCTGCAATATACCTCCGGGGCATAGATACATGAAACACCGGATGCACGACTGATAAATGCGGTGGCAAGGCAAGTTTGTAGGTCACCTCTCCTACCTTTTCCAAAATCTCAAATGGACCAATATACCTAGGGATCAACTTGCCCTTCTTACCGAACCTCATCACGCCCTTCATAGGCGACACTCTGAGAAACACCTGATCTCCCGCCATGAAAGCCAAATCTCAAACTCGGCGATCCGCATAACTCTTTTGCCTGGACTGAGCTGTACGAAGCCTATCCTGAATAATCTTTACCTTGTCCAAGACATCCTGGACTAACTCAAAACCCAAAAATCTAGCCTCTCCCGGCTAAAACCACCCAACTGGAGACCGACACCGTCTACCATACAATGCCTCATACGGGGCAATCTGAATGCTCGACTGATAGCGGTTGTTGCACGCAAGCTCGGCTAAAGGCAAGAATTGATCCCATGAACCTCCAAAGTCAATAACGCAGGCTCACAGCATATCCTCCAAAATCTGAATAGTACGCTCGGACTGTCCGTCCGTCTGAGGATGAAATGCTGTGCTCAAATCAACCTGGGTTCCCAACTCTCGCTGAAATACCCTCCAGAAATGGGAGGCAAACAGAGTACCTCGGTCTGATATAATGGATATGGGCACACCATGAAATCTAACAATCTCTCTCATGTAGATCTTTGCCAACTTCTCTACTGAATAAGATACTGATACTGGAATGAAATGTGCGGACTTGGTCAGCCTATCCACAACAACCCAAACTGCATAAGCCATCCTCTGAGTCCGTGGGAGTCCAACTACAAAGTCTATGGTGATACGCTCCCACTTCCACTCAGGAAGCTGAATCTGCTACATCAATCCACCCGGCCTCTGGTGCTCGTACTTCACCTGTTGACAGTTCAAGCACCGAGCTACGTAAGCTACAATATCCTTCTTCATTCCACGCTACCAATAATGCTGCCGCAAGTCTTGGTACATCTTCGCGGCGCCCGGATGAATAGAATACCAGGAACTATGGGCCTCCTGAAGTATCAAATCCCGAATGCCATCCACATCGGGGACACATATATGACCTTGCAATCTCAAAACTCCCTCAGCATCAACTGTGACCTGCTTGGAACCTCCGTGCCGAACCATATCCCTAAGAGTGCATAAGTAACGGTCATCATACTGCCTGGCCCGAATACGATCATATAAGGAAGAACGGTCTATGGTATGGGCCAACACACTTCCAGTCTCAGAAACCTCTAATCTCACAAATCGGTTGGCTAAAGCCTGAACATCCAAAGCCAAAGGTCGCTCCCCGACTGATAAATAAGCTAGACTGCGCATACTGACTGACTTCCGGCTCAAAGCAACGGCCACCACATTGGCCCTCCCCGGATAATAAAGAATGGTCATATCATAATCCTTCAGCAACTCCAACCATCTCCTCTGCCTCATGTTCAACTCCTTTTGCTTAAACAAGTATTGCAAACTCTTGTGATCAGTGAATACCTCACACTTCACCCCATACAAATAGTGCCTCCAAATCTTCAAGGCATGAACGATAGCTGCAAGCTCCAAATCATGGACTGGATAGTTCTTCTCATGAATCTTCAACTGACAAGAACCATCGGCTATAACCTTCCCATCCTGCATCAACACTGCACCAAGCCCAACCCGTGAAGCATCACAATACACAGTATAATGTCCTACACCTGTGGGCAACACTAATATTGGTGCTGTGGTCAAGGCTGTCTTGAGCTTCCGAAAGCTTGCCTCACACTCCTCAGACCATCTGAACTGAGAACTCTTTTGGGTTAGCCTGGTCATCGGGGCTGCTTTAGATGAAAAGCCCTCCACAAATCGGCGATAGTACCCAGCTAAGCCCAAGAAGCTCCGAATCTCTGTAGCTGAAGTAGGCCTAGGCCAATCTCTAACTTCTGAAACCTTATTCAGATCCACCTGAATGCCCTCTGCTGATACCACGTGGCCCAACAATGCCACAGAACTCAACCAGAACTCGCACTTAGAAAAATTGACATACAATTGACTATCTTTTAGAGTCTGGAGGACGACTCTAAGGTGCTGCTCATGCTCCTCTCGGCTGCGTGAGTATATCAAAATATCATCAATGAACACAATCACGAACAAGTCTAAATAAGGCCTGAATACCCGATTCATCAACTCCATGAAAGCATCGGAGGCATTAGTCAACCCAAAAGACATGACTAAAAATTCATAATGCCCATAACGAGTGCGAAAGGCTGCCTTAGGGACATCAGAAGCCCTAATCCTCAGCTGATGATAACCTAATATCAAGTCTATCTTGGAGAACACCGTAGCACCCTAAAGCTGGTCAAAGAGATCATCAATCCTCGACAAAGGATACTTGTTCTTAACAGTAACCTTATTCATCTTCCGTTAATCAATACACATCCTCATCGAGCCATCCTTCTTCTTGACAAACAATACTGGAGCACACGGAGAAACACTAGGCCTAATGAAGCCTTTATCCAAAAAATCCTGCAATTGCTCCTTTAGTTCCTTCAACTCAGGCGGAGCCATACGATACAGGGGAATAGAAATGGGTTGAGTGCCCTCAGCTACCTCAATACAAAAGTCAATATCCTTTTGGGGTGTCATACCCGACCGGTCAGCAGGGAATACCTCTGGAAACTCACGAACCACTGACGCCGACTCTATAGAAGGAACCTCAGCACTAGAATCACGAACATAGGCCAGATAGACCAAACAATCCTTCTCGACCATTCCCCGAGCCTTCATATAAGAAACAACTCTACCAGTAGAATGACTAGGAGTCCCTCTCCACTTTATACGAGGCACTCCTAGCAAGGCCAAGATCACCGTCTTGGCATGACAGTCCAAGATAGTATAATAGGGGGATAACCAATCCATCCCCAGTATAACATAAAAATCAACCATATCAAGAAGCAGAAGATCGAACTGAGTCTCCAGACCACCAATAACTACCAAACAAGCACGGTAGACTCGATCTACCACTATATAATCACCCACTAGTGTAGACACATGCACAACAGTAATAAGAGAATCACGGGGCATGCTGAAACCGTACCTGTGACAACTGCGTCAGAAGCCTCAGCATCAGGACGAGCAGGAAAAGCATAATACCGGGGCCGATCCCCTCCAACCTGCACATCTCTGGGTCTACCTGCTACGGGCTGACCTCTACCTGTCATGGAATTTGCTCCACCTCTATGACCCTGACCACCACCTCTAGCACCTCGACCACCACTTCGAGCTGGCTGAGAGGGTAAGGGTGCACCTGCTACAGGAACCAAGGCACGAGAACCATGATACTCGGGTCCACTCGAAGCTCGTGGGTAATATCTGGCAATGTGCCCCGGACTACCACAAATATGACAAGATCTTTGCTGTTGTGGCTGATAAATCGGAATCTAGCTCTAACGACCCTGATACCCATTCTAACTCTGAAGTGGCTGTGCATTGATAGGTGATGATGGTTCACTAACAGGAGCTGGCGGTGCACGGGAAAATACCTGAAGTGATGACTGAAAAGGTCGGGGTGGATGACCCCTACTGAACAAATCCCTTCCTCCAGATGAGGCTCCACTGAATCTACCAAAGTGATGGGGCCTCTTGTTAGTCCCTTGACCACCTCGCTGTGACAAAGTCATCTCGATCCTCCTGGCCCCATCGGCCGCATCCTGGAACGAAATGTCAGAACCCGACTCCCCGGCCATCTAGAGTCGTATAGGCTGGGATAATCCCTCAATGAACCTCCGAACCCTCTCCTGATTAGTGGGGAGTATCATCAATGCATGCCTGGATAGAGCGATGAACATGGTCTCGTACTGAGTAACAGACATAGATCCCTGCTGGAGGCGCTCAAACTGCCTCCTAAGGGCATCTGCTTACATAGTTGCACCCTTGGCTGTCGGTGCCACAATACCCGGTTGAGCTACTCCAGCTGTCTAAGGTGCTGGAGTTTGAAACTGAGTGGCAACCTGATCTGGGGTATGAATAACAGGAGTCTGGGTCTCTCCCCTAGCCTGAGAACCAGCTGGTGCCGTAGGAAGAAGACCGGCCTAGGCCACGCTCTCCATCAATCCCACCAAGCGAACTAAGACGTCCTGAAGCACCGGGGTAGCAATGAACCCCTCCGGGACCCGAACTGGTCTGACTGGAACCGTCCGAGCAGGAACCTCACTGGCATAGACTACCTACGGGTCCTCTACTGGAGCTGTTGCTCTAGCTCTGCCTCAGCCTCTAGCACGACCTCAGTCCCTCGTAGGAGCTGCAATAGGGGGATCAGGCTGCTGACCGGTCGATGAGGAAGCACGCGTTCTCGCCATCTGCGAGAGAGTAAGATAAAGGCTCAATTAGTATTTAGAACTCAAATGGCACGACAGAGAAGGAAAGATGTGGAGTTATTCCTAACTTTGAAGCCTCTGGGGGATAAGTACAGACATCTCCGCACCGATCCCTCAGACTCTATCAAGGTTGTCCATGAGTTGTGAGACCTAAGAAACCTTGAGCTATGATACCAACTTGTCACGACCCGAAATTCCATCCTTCAGGCCGTGACTACGTCTAACGTTGAACCCGCTAGACAAGCCAATGTATTCATGTGATCTAATAAGTTCAAGTCAACTCCACGGTAGTAAAGAAAATATTGTTCAAGTCATAATCGAAATCTCAACAAAATGCGTCGAAAACACTTTACAATAGAAATGTAATAAAAACTCTGAAATTTGCATAAATAATATATAAAGTAAATAACATCGTATGTTCCCAAAATCGGGGTGTCACAACCTCACGGACTGTCTACATGAGTACTAAATTCAAGTCTGAAAAGGAAATACAACATTATCTTTAGAACTGAAGGAGGAATAAGACAATAGAAAACTATGAGCAGAAGAGGCTTCAGGGCCCACGAATGCCAGCGGTATATCTTGAAGCTCAATGTGGACAGAAGGTGACTCCCTCGTAATGGTCCACAGGGTCCGGATGCGGGGCTGCACAACATAGAGAAGTGTAGTGTAGTATTAGTACAAACGACCCCATGTACTGAGTAAGTGCCGCGCCTAACCTCGGCCGAAGTAGTGACAAGGCTAGACTTGACAACACTATACATACCTGTGCAATTATATATAGGAACAGGAAAATATCGATGGAAATAAACAAGTAAAATCAGATACAGGGAAAACTGCTGGGGATAAAAGGGGAAACCATCACTAGCACAGTAGAACAGGGTAATAACCGAAATGTTAAAGTAAAAGCAGGACATATACCCTCGTGCGTAATCTCATAATCACTAGGCACGGAATGTCCCCTCATGCATTAATAGAAATATCACTCGACACGGAATGTCCCCTCGTGTATCACTATAACAAACACTCAGCACGGAATGTCCCCTCGTGCAATAAATGATAAACAATCAGCACAGCATGTCCCCTCGTGCAATAAATAAATAAAAAATCGGCACGACATGTCCCCTTGTGCAATAAATAAATAAACAATCGCCACGACATGTCCCCTCGTGCAATAAATAAATAAACAATCGGCACGGCATGTCCCCTCGTGTGATAAATAAATAAACACTCGTCCTCACCAAACAATGACATATATAATGGCAAGGAATACAGCATAGTGGAAATACAATTCATTAACACCCAGCAAGGGGAAAACATCAGTCAATTTCACAACAGGTGCCCGGCAAGGGTCTCAGCTATAACCAAACATTTCGAGTATATCCTTGACAGTTGGGTTTCCAATCAAACCAATATATCATAAGTTCATCAACCAAGATTTCCTACAACGACGGCTTCCAGGTAGAGACAAGTTCAAAATGTAACGAACATGGAAGTAATAACAAGATTTTTATCAAAAATAGACTCACGGGCATGCTTGACACACAATGCATAGGTACTCGTCACCTTACCTATGCATTGAACATGATAAACACTTAGCACATAGCATACATTACCTATTCCCTCACCAAAGTTAGGCAAGACACTTACCTCTGTCCAAAGAATAGAAATCAACCCTCTAAGACCTCCTTTCCTTTATAATCCGGCTCCGAAACACTGATATCTAGACATAATTCACGTAATAACATCAATATTGACTCATTAATACCAACCCATAGCCTAATTATACAGTTCTTAGCATTCTTCCAAAAATACCAAAATTCGAGCCCCGACCCGCTTGGTCCAAACACAAGGCTCGCACCAAAACCCGATCACCCATAACCCCACGAGTTCAAATACATAATTTATTTTAAGATCCGACCCCAAATTGGGGTTGAATCACCCAAAATTCCCAAAAACCTAACTCTACCCAAAACCCCTAATTTCTACTTTGATTTTAGGATTTTAGGCCTAGAATTTAGTGATTAATGAAAGAAAAATGGAAGAAATCGATGTTAGGAAGCTTACTCAAGAGGCTACGGAGGAAGAATTGGTCTAAGGCTCGTCAATGGGGTTTGAGGAAGAAGAGAATGGTGAAATTGTGAAGAATTCCGTGTTAAGTTTTCTGTTTTTGACCTTTAAAATAACTGGACGAAATTTCCCTATGCGATCGCGGAGAAAGGGTTGCGATCGCATAGAGGTCTGGGTCTTGGTCAATGCGATCGCGGAAGTATGCTGGCTCAAGCTCTGCGATCGCGGAAAGGTTTATGCGATCGCGGAGTGTTAATCCCCTAGCCCCACCTGACTACACTGATCCACTGTGCGATCGCGGACATAGAGATGCGATCGCACAGTGGATCAGTGTAGTCAGGTGGGGCTAGGGGATTAACACTCCGCGATAGTGCAACTCTGCTACCCCTCCCAGCTACTCTATGCGATCGCAAAAAGGCTCATGCGATCGCATAGAAGAACTCTTCAGACACCAGAAACAACAGTAGACGCCAGATTTTCTAACCCCTTCGCACTCCGTTAGCTACCCGAAACTCACCCGAGCCCTCGGGTTTCAAAACCAAAAATATAAACGACTACCAAACCATCACACAGACTTATTCATGCTTTTAAATCACCAAAATATCATCAAAACCATCGAATTAAACCTCAAAAGTCTTAGAATTTTCTTAAAACTTCATAAAGCTTAATTATTCCGATTTTGATCCGAATCACGTCATTTCAAGTCCATTTTACACCAAATTTCACAGATAAGTCACATAAAATATATTAAACATGTTCCAGGCTCCGGAACCATAATACGGGCCCGATAACACGACTTTCACATAATCATTCATTTTGAGAAACCTTTATTATTTTCTGAAAATAATTTTCTTCAAAAATTCATTTCGGGCTTGGGACCTCGGAATTCGATTTCTGGCGTACGCCGAAGTCCCATATTTTCCTACGGACCCTCCGGGACCGTCAAATCACGAATCCGGGTCTGTTTACCAAAAATATTGACCAAAGTCAACTTTACTCAATTAATCATTAGAAAAACAACTTTTCATCAAGTTTTCACATCAAAGCTCCCCGGCTACATGCCCGGGGTGTGCATGCATATCGAGGTGAGATTTACGGAGGCTTTCGGAGCCTCGGAACACAGATATAGCTAAAATTTCTTAGGATGACCTTTTGGGTCATCACATAGACACACACACACAGACACTTCAATGTAGTACTATAACGTGTGTGTGTGTATATATACATATATATATATATACATACACGTTGTGTATGTATATAACATTCATTCATCACTGGGTTATAAGTTGATGAATCAATCGTACAACGAAGTGTATAATACACACACACACACACACACAGACATATATATATATATATATATATATATATATCTTATTATAGTATATGTTAGTATGTGTATGTATATAACATTCATATCACTGGGTTATAAGTTGATAAATTAATTTACAAGTGTATAAATACCTAAAATCACCCGACCTTGTGTTACTAGCGCTTCATATATATATATATAAGAAAATGAAGCGTTAGGAACACATGATCGGATTATTTTAATGAGGTATTGATACATATATACGGCTATCAATTTTTTTTATAGCTTATAATATTTAAAAACCAAAAAAGAAGAAAAAACAATTTTATTTTGGTAATAGCGACCAACGTTGGTCGCTATTTTCAATTTAAATTTTTTTTAATTAACGACCAACGTTGGTCGCTATTATTGTTCAAACAGTCAAAACTTATATACAGACCAAAAATAGCGACCAAAGTTGGTCGCCTTTTCTAATTTCAGAGACAAAAACGAGTTGCCCCCTCATTTCTCTTATTTCCTCCCCAAAAATTCCCCAACTCTCTCTTTCCCTCCCTTTCTCTATTTTCACTCACCCAAATCCCATCCCCCACCCCGTGCCACCACCACTGCCGCCGGCCACCACCACTGCTCCCCCC